>JAJOOD010001475.1:0-37879 GCA_029582525.1 Solanum tacnaense
AATCTTACGTGATCATCTAAAAAGAATGACCCGTTAATTCCCATGTTTGGCTACATGGTTCTTATGGAGAGTTGAGTTAATATGAACTCGCGTCCCCAATTCGGTGCTCAATACTACTCCCAAAATACTTTAGCTCATAAGTGTTTAAAACACAACTTTCTTTAGTTTGAGATAATTACTCAAAATCTAGCCCAAAGGCTCACTTGGAATCGATGTTCCTTTTTCTTGAAAACTAGCCCAAAGGCTCTTTTGGAAACATAGTTCCTTTCTTACTTAAATGTAAAAACATTTAGAAACTTCTTTGGGAATACATAGTTCCCTAATAACTTTTGAGAAATGAACTCAACTTCAAACTCTTGACTTAACTTGAAACTCAATACTCTTTACTTAACTTGAAGCTCAATACTCTTTACTTAACTTGAAACTTGAGCCTTACAACGAAGTTAAAACGTTCAATAAAGACTCTTGAAAAGCTTTAAAGACTCACTTGGACTTACTTCTTAACTTTGCTTGACTTGACTCTAACTTCACTTTGACTTGATACTAACTCGCCTTGAATTGAATTATGGATTCAAGGTATATGATCACACATTTATATATGAGTTCTTGACGTTTAGACGTACCTTGGAGTGTTGGAAACAACTATGAAACATAGATACAATACCAAGGAACATGCATGTAAAAGTATGAAAAGAATGGGGAAACTTGGTGTCCTTGGCGCTCTGCAAGGCGCGGAGCGCCAGCCCTCGAAGCTCAGAAGGGGCCTGCTGGCGCTCTGCTAGGCGCGCCGCCCCAAAGGCTGGACTTCAGAGTCCCTTTTGGGGCGCTCTGGCAGGCGCGACGTGCCAGCCCCTTCCCCAGAAAATCCGACTTTTCTCCCTCTTTTTCCAACTCTAAACCACCCTAACTTTAAAGGTTTCAACCCCAAACACTAAGGATCATAAAATCCCTCAACATACAAGAGATTCAACTCAAAAACACAACCAAATCATGTCCCAAATCAACAAGAACTTCAACAACACAATCAACAACATCAACAACACAACCAACAACTTCAACAACACAACCAATCTTTTCTTGAAAGTAAAACGAGTTTGGTGTGTGGGGGAAAGGACCAACCCCAACACTATGAACTCACATACCTAGTAGGGATCACCCCCGACGATATCCACGATGATCTCCTTGCTTGATCTTCTCTTTCTCCTCTTCTTCTCCTCTTCACTCTCAAACCATTACTCTCACTCTTTAAAATGGAACAAACTGATATAAAAATCAGTCTAACACAACAATATAACCCAAAAGAAATGGCTAGGGAAAAGACCAAAATACCCTTACAAAATCGGGTTAACTGTCCTGCCAATAGCCCAACTTCCAAAGGGCATAACTCACTCATACGAACTCGAAATCGAGCAAACTCGGCGGCGTTGGAAATATCATTCCACGAGCTTCGCAACCATAACTGGAACTACACCTAAATCATCCTGATATAGAAGTTATTACTGCTCAAAGTTGGCCAAAAACTCACCTTTTCCATACTTAGCCAAATTTCCAGATTTTTAAATCTTTCCAAAAATGACTATTTCCAATTCTAAGCCTCTTCATAGTTATTTCAAATCGCCGGATGTTACAATTATGAACTTCCAAACCCAAAAAATAAGTAAGAGTACCAAGATATTTCATATGAAAAGAATCTTTAAGCTGCTGTTGGGGGCTAGTGATTAGTGAAGAATCAGTTCCTGTGATAATAATGTCATCTACATACACCAAAAAAAGAACACAACTTGTAGATGTTTTCCGAAGAAACAAAGATGAGTCATATTTGCTCTGCTCAAAAGAAAATTGTAGCAAAGTAGACCGAAACTTATCAAACCAAGCTCTTGGAGCTTGTTTTAATCCATACAAAGACCGCTTCAACTTGCATACATCTGATGTAGGTGATGAGAACAAACCAGGTGGAGGTTTCATATAACTATCTTCTTTAAGATCACCATGGAGAAAATCATTTTTGACATCCATTTGATACAAATACCAGTTTTGTGAAGCAACAATGGTAATAATAGTTCGCACCGTAGTCATTTTGGCTACGGGTGCAAAAGTCTCCTCATAGTCCACTCCATACTCTTGTCTGTTACCAAGAACAACCAATCGAGCTTTGTACCGATCAAGAGATCCATCATAATGAAGTTTGATTGAATAAACCCATTTATATCCAATAGGGTGGACATTTGAAGGACATGAAACAATGTCCCATGTGTCATTTTCTTTAAGAGCCAAAAGTTCTTCCTCCATTGCTTTCTGCCAACATTCATGCTTGGAAGCTTCTGAGTAACAAGATGGAACAGATATGTTGGATAAAGTAGAGGAAAAGCCATACCAATTGGGAGTACGAGATACTCTGGTAGATCGCCGAGTAGGCTCAAGAGTACCAGATCTTGAAGAATTCTCAAATTCTAGTTGTGGTACAGTTTCAGGTGGTGGATCAGTGTCGGGATAGGATAAAGTTGGCCGATGTCGTTCATACACAAATCTAGGTTTGAACCTCTTAAAAGAAGATGATAAATCCTCAAAAGTAGGAAGAAGAGGAGAAACATAAGATGGATCTACAATCATAGGAAAGAAATATTGTTTCTCAAAGAAAACAACATTTCTAGAAATACGAAATTTGTGAGAACATGGATTATAGCAAATAAAACCTTTTTGTGAAGTACTATAACCCATAAAAGCACATTTAGTAGACTATACAGAAAATTTATTGTGCTGCGAAGGAGGCAAATGTAGAAAACAAACACAACCAAATGTATGAAAATAACTATAGTTAGGATTTTGGTGATAAAGACGAAAATATGGAGACTCAAAATTTAGAACTTTAGATGGCAATCTATTAATTAAATAGACAGCAGTAGACAAAGCTTCCACCTAATATTTAGCTGGTACAGAGGACTCAATCAATAAAGTACGAGTGATATCTAAAAGATGATGATTTTTTCGTTCAGCAACTCCATTTTGTTGTGGGTATATGGGCAAGAGTGTTGTGAGACAATTCCTTTGTCAAGCAAGAATTTTTTGAATTCATAAGACATATATTCTCCACCAGAATCAGACCTTAATAATTTGATGCATGTAGAAAATTGAGTCTCAATGTAAGCTAAAAATTTGTCTTGAACATGGAAAATACCTCAAATTTGGATCGAAGAAAATACACCCATGTAAACTGACTATAATCATCTATGAATGTCACAAAGTATTTGAAATGAGCATGAGAAATAATTGGTGAAATTCCCCAAACATCACTATGAATGACATCAAAACACTTTGTAGCACGACTACCAAAATTAGGAAAAGGAAGAGTTTACTTTTGCCTAATTTACAAGTAGAACAATCAATGGAAGCAATTGAAAATTGATTTTTATTTCCCAATAAACCAGAATTTGATAAATGAGACAACACAACAGAATTTGGATGTCCTAGACGCTTATGCCAAACCTCAGTCTTACTAGCAATAGAAGTACAAGCAAAAGATAGAACAAGAGGAATGGAAAAGTGTATAGGAAACAATCGTCCAACTTTAGGCCCCTTCGCGATTATTGTCCCCGACACCTGATCCTGCACAAGACAACCATTACGAGAAAAATTCACATCACAATTGTTATCTACCAATTGTCCAACTGAAATAAGACTAGTTGAGAGCTTTGGTGAAACAAAAACATTCTTGAAAGTTGGAGTAATGTCCCCAACCTTGGTAATGGGTAAATTACTACCATTGGCAATCTGTATTTGTGATGGACCTTGATACTTACGAATATTTTTTAGGATGCTCGTTGAGTTGGTCATGTGATTGGAAGCACCTGAATCAACAATCCAAAAATTAGATGTAACATCATTACCTTGTAATCCCAATGCTAAAAAGGCTGACACGATCATTTGTTGTACCATTTCAAAACTTGTCCTGAAGATGAGTTATCATTAGTGGAACCATTTATCCCAGCTTGAAAAGCATTGATCCTACGATTTTGAGGGCGCGTGGGACACTCTTTGATAATGTGTCCTTGTTGTTTACAATAATTACAGAACTTCTTGCAACAATTGCTAGCAATATGACCATATTCCTTGCAATTGTAGCATTGAGTTCTACTCATATCCCTGCCCTTTCCTTTACCTTGAGCAGCAAATGCAACAGTGACATTATTTTCTTTCTTGAAAGCATTTTGTGTGATAAGACGTTGCTCTTCACGAAGTAATTCCCTAAAGCAAACATCCAAAGAGGGAGACGGGTCACGATTCATCAAGTTAGAGCTTACACTTTCAAAGTTGGAGCATAATTTCATCAAAAATTGGTCTCATTTGCTTTGCTCATGAACTGCCTGAATCACTGATAGAGATTCAGTAGGTATTTTGGCATAGACAATATCTGTAAATTCAGCCCATAAGTTCTGAAATCCAGAAAAATAATCCTGAATAGAAAGACCTCTTTGAGAGTAATTAGCAATTTCATACTCTAACTGAAAGTGTCTTGCGCTATTATCTTGGTTGTAAACCTTTTGTAAGTAATCCCACATGGCCTTAACTGTCTTGTATGGCCTGAGATTAAGAACAATAAGAGGGTCAATTGACCCTAGAATCCATATCATCATCCGAGCATCTTTAATCTTCCATTCACCTAGCTTTGTTGCATCAGTAAGAGCAAGATTGCTTCCATCTATATGGCCCCATAGTTCTTTGCCGGTGACAAACAACTGAAACTGAAACTCCCAAGAAGAATAATTTTTTCCAGTAAAACGAACACTGAAAGATTCAAAGTGATGTGAATTCATGCTTTTGAATAGCTATGAAAACTACAAAGACTCAAGAAAGCAACTAGAATGACCAAGAACAAAATTCCCAGGTGGTAGGACTGATTGTCGATGAACAGTCAACCAAAAACCAAAAATCAAGAGTTTAAAAAAAATTTAGAAGGAACCACAGATGACTCTATGAAACAAGACAGCTAAGAGAAGACTCTAATACCTTGTCAATTTTCTGCTTAATGCCTCTCAAAGTGAGAGTTTTCCATTAAATAGAGAAAATAAAGATTACACATCCCTAAAGATCCGCCATTCCTATCCCTAAAGATCAACTATTCTATCTCTACAAATCTGCTATTCAATTCCTCTAAATCTGCCTTGCTATCCCTCCAAACCAGCTATTCTATCACAATATTTATTCCTTTGATTCCACAACAAATGTATATGATCATGCTTATTTATATCACTATATAATTACATTAATATATACAATCATTTAGTTGTCCATCATGCTAACAATATACACATCAGTTCTGTTCTTTTTCTTTCCTTTTTTTTCTTTTTGGGGAGAATAAGTGAAAAGTATTACATGAATAATTTGCCAAGACATTGTTAAGAGTATGCACAGTTGGTTTTAAGGCTCGACCACTGTCACTACCAAATTAGGCCAACACCACGTTGAAAGAGTTTTAAGCCATTACAATCATTCAATATGGTATAGAAATTGTCTAACCAGTGGTAGTATCATTAGTGAACAATAGATAGTATGTGACCATAACTCTCTTCTTTGAGGGACAATATCAAATCCCCTTCTCATCCCACCATCTTCTATTCTATTGACGGTCTCTATTCCAAAAAGACAAAGGAGCAAAGATACACTTCCCTTTGCTTTATCTCCTTCGAACTTCCAGTGTGTCTACATGGAGCGACATTTCGAGAAATAATGCTTTCTATAATCAATTAAGCTATTTTAACCGATCCCAAAAGCTAAAATTGGCTAGTAAATAGCTTTCTTAACTCTTCCATATTTAGTTTTCCCTTTATGAATTTCCTGACTATGGTAAGCTTACTGGCAAGATTAAAGAAAGTAATCTTCGGCACTAAAGAAAAGACAGCCAGTTGAATATCAATAGTAGTAGAAGCTGTTGTAGATCAATAATTATATCATTTCGATCAATTCTGATAGTAAATGCAGCAGACAAGATGGAGCAAGAGAACAGATCATGACAAGGCTTCGCCATTTCGATCCATGCACTCAGCAGCAAGTACGGAATCAACTTCCACTTCCTGAAATTCAATAGTCCAAATTAAGTTACGGTTGCATCTCTCAAAATTTTCGTAAAAAAAAGTGTATAGTACTGAACATTTACCACTACACTAGTCCCTGGTAAAATGGTCATTATGCTTTACTTTAAACATTAAATGATACAAAATTGGTGGCATTTAAAAGAAACCCCATTGACCTACAATTTTCATATGTCATTGCTCACCTAATTCATTATGTACTAAAAGATATGGTAGTATACATTGTTTTCCTTCAAGAGAGGCACACATTGATTGCACGTAGTTTTTTGACCAAAATTTTTAGTAGGTGTTTGTGATGATTTAAAAAATTATGTGTGTTAGTTCGAATGACTAATTATAGGTATTTATATGTTCAAATGAGGTACGGACCGTGAAATATAGTTTCTCTATACCGGAAACTAACCTCTAAAGTCAAAATTATGAACGTTCGAAGTTTCTCTTATTTACAACTACAGTAGTCTCTGGTAAAATAGTCATAATGCTTTACTTTAAACATTAAATGATACAAAATTTGAGGCATTTGAAAGAAAACACATTGACCTACAATTTTGATATGTCATGGCTCACCTAATTCATTACGTACTAAAAGATATGGTAGTATACATTGTTTGCCTTCAAGAGAGGCACACATTGATTGCATGTAGTTTTTTGACCAAAATTTTTTGTGGGTGTTTGTGATTATTTAATAAATTATGTGTGTTGTTCGAATGGGTAATTATAGGTATTTATAAGTTCAAATCAGGTACGGACCGTGAAATAGAGTTTTTCTACACCCAAAACTAACATCTAATGAAAAAATTATGAACGTTCGAAATTTCTCTAATTTACAACTACACTAGTCTATGGTAAAATGGTCATAATGCTTTACTTTATACATTAAAGAGGAAATACATAATTACCCCATTAAAGTAAAATGCATTTTTGAAAAAGACACTCAAACTTTGCGGGGGTCCTAATACACCACTTAACTAGATTAATGTGAAATTATTGAACCATTTTTTGATATTTTATAGAGAGAGTGTATATCACTTGCCTGCAGAGCGTGAAAATCAAAAAAAGTAAGATTAAACTTTTCTTTTGCAATTTCTTTTATTAACTATATAAATAATCTTTATTTTACTGTTAATTTTTTTTTCCTTCTCCTTCTTGAGCTTCACCATTGAAGGAGAGCTTGAAGTTTTTTTTTTTCTTTTTTTTGCTCTCTTTTCGTTTTTCATTTAGATTGGATTTCGACGGAGAGATTTAATTGTAACTAAATAACACAATCTCAGTACATAAAAGAAAAATCACTGACAAAAAAATCTCATTGATAACGGAAGCAACAACAAATTTGTTGTTTCATCCTCAGATTTCTCCTCCTCCTCCTTGACCGGCTGGGGTGAGAATCTCCGGGAAGATGATGGCGACTTCGAAGATAGAATTGTCGGCGTTATTTCAATGTTTTTTTCAAATACAACCCAAGTTGATTTAGAGCAAAAATCAAAGGCAAAATACACAAAAAGAAGACTTTGATAGAAATTTTAATTTGAAAACAATAAATTTTGAAAGAGGATTTGATTTTCCAATTTTAATTTTGATTTAGTGTTGTAAATGGTGTTGTAGCAATGGCGGCCACTCCACAACGAAGAAGACCAACGGATGGGTTAAGCGAAGAAAGAAAAAATAAAGAATTAAAACTAAAAAAAAAAACATAAATAAAAACAAAGATTAGAAAATTATATAAAATTGACAGGTGGCAAACTATAACTAGTGCGTGCTTACACCTTCTTCTTTATAAGTGGGATTAACTGAAAAATGAGATATTTATATCACTTTTAAATTATTTAGTGGGATACCAGGACCCTTATAAAGTTTGAGTGTCTTTTAAAAAAAAATATTATAGTTGAATGGGGTAATTATGTATTTCCTCTATATTTTTTAAAGAGATCACATTATGATAAGAATGGGAAATATAATGATTCGTGTTGAAAATAAAGAATAAAAACGCGTTTATATTTGAATAAAATGATTCGATGATCTAAAATTAAGAATTTTTTAATTTGCTCGTGCTGTATCAAGACGATTCCTAATAATACTATTTTTTCAACTTTAGTATTTTAATTATAGCCATGTGATGAATAAGCACATTTCCAATTCTCTTTCTATATAACTATATATAGTTTAGAGGAGGTTCAAGTGAGGCTAAAAAAAAAAAACAAGTTTTATTTAGCATCTTGATTATATTGTAGATGAAAGGAGGTCATCAAGGTCAGATTTTCATAAAAACTTTACCTTATAGCACTTCATTTTAATTAATTCCTGTATGATTTGGCTTGTGATTTATCTTTTATATATATATATATATATATTGTTGTGAGTAGTACATTATATATTTTATGTTTTTATTTTTTGATCTTTCACTTGATATTCGATATCCATATTAGAGTCTAACTAAATTTGAATTCGCGCCGGAAAGTCCCACATTGGGAGTAAAACACTTCATAACGAAAGGGACTTCGTACCCAAAAAGATATGAATCCGAAACCTCTAATTAATAAAAGGAAGAAGAAGTTCTTACCACTTCAATGTATCTTCTTGAAAACAACTACAAATATATATATATGGATTCTGGGTCTATACTCATATAGGCATAAGCCTATTTGCTAAGAAGAGTACTTTTAATGTTTTTTCTTAATCTTATAAATATATACCTAATTAAAGGACTGACCCAACCCATTTTTTGAAAAGTGTAGTTAATAATTTAATACATTGGGTGATTAGGTATTCATCCCAAGTTTTTTCTCTTTTGAACCTTCCTGTTCACTTTAAGACAATATTGTCATCTTAAGGTGTTGTTTAAGATGTATAGTCATCGATTTTCTTAAGAAATCATATTTGTCACAACTAAATATATTAATGACAATTTTTTATTATTATTATGCTATTAATACTTGCTCTAATATTCTGCCCAAATCTTGCTAAGAAAAAGGTACGAAGCATATAATTTTTTAAAAAAATACAAATTTTTGACTGCTACTTAATATTGACAATATGTTTGAAATATATAAAAGTATCAAATTTAGATATCTATATCTTGTCCAAGTGAGGAATCCATGACATATAGGATTTGTAGGATAGTATAAGAAATTGTATTTTATGGAGTAACAGTTACTACTATTGGATATCAATGCATCAAAAGTAATAATTTGGCAAAAAATATTTCTAATTCATTGACCTTTTTAGTTATTTATTGATTAGAGTTATTTTCTCTTGCATGACATTTTGAGAGAGAAAAAAAAGAAGAGAATTTAGCTTTAATTTCTAAAGGGTGGGTAAGATACGTCATTTGAATACATTTAAAAATAGTAAAATAATTAGTGAATTATCACTTATGAAGATGTTTAAAAATTAAATGGGGCCGATCCTTTTTTAATCGAGTCTAGCTATATTATAAGATTAAAAATATGAAAGAAGTCATAATGAGAAAGTGATAATGATAAGTTTTTTTTAAAAAATGAAATTAAAAACATGGTGGGTGGGCCGTGGGAAAGGAAAAATGAGGGAGAGGATTACAATTTGAAAAATCGTACTCTTATCAACAAATTATTCAGGTAGTCAACCAACTAAATTATTAAAATTTTCGAAAATAATATGTTACTCTGACTAATGAATGAAAACTTTCTCAATCAATCCAATTCACTTCTTCACTTCATTTTACTATTTTTATCACTTATTTTGGAGTGTCAACATCTGCTTCAACTCTAATCTTAGTTTAAAAGAAAAAAAAAAAAGAAATATGAAATACTAACGAGTTGCAATTTGGCTTCATGTGTTTGTCCATGTTATCGGAGTTGGTACTCCCACCATTTATTTCAACATTTAAGTAATATTGACTTGACATTTAGGGTTTTATTTTATTGAGTTAATTTTTTTAATTATACTTTAAAATTTAAAATTTGATAATTTAAGAGTTCATTGTGTTATTTAATGATAAGGGCAATATTAAAATAAATAATAAATTTATCTTAATTTGTTAAAATAGATAAGAAAAAAGAAATATCAATATTTAATACAAGGGACAAGTAAATAAAATAGAGGGAGAATGTGTTATTTTTTCTTTTTATCATAGGTTTTGTCCATCTATTTTTACTAATTCATATGATTGAGATTTCCCATATGATTACTTATTTATTTATATATATATATATATATATATATATATATGATATAACTTAATCATCACATCATTGTAGTACAAACAGGGGAACAAATATTCCAAAACTAACTAATATATACTCTTAAATAAGAGTAGAATAAAATAAAATATTCCAAAACTACCTAATATATACTCTTAAATAAGAGTAGAATAAAATAATCTGGGATTATTATTCCTTGTATATCTGTCATACCAAACAAAAGTGATAAATTATTTGTTGATTTTTCAAATCGAATAAATAAAAATGAATATATTTGTTAATATAGTGAACAAGTAAAAGTGAATTGATGGAGCATTTATGGGTCGTTTGGTAGCTGGATAAAAAACACATTATTCACGTATTAATTTTCGTATAGCTTATACGCCATTTGGTAGATAGATAAGAAATTAGTTATTCATGTATAAAATTAATACGACGTTTGATTGACAATTTTAAAACGTGCATAACTAATACATGTGTAAGTAATGAAAGAATCTATATATTATTTTATATAGGATAAAAGGTGAAATAACTAATACATGAATAACTAACCCCTACAATCCTACATAACTAATATCATTAAAAATACATATATTTACTTATAACTAATCTCACTAATTTCTGCATTTCTGATACACGCATAACTCTAACCAGTGACCCCTTATTACTTGCAAATTGGACAACAAACCAACAAAAGCGAAGGAGCACAAAGATGACCATAAAAGTGTTAACTGAAACGATAGAAACCTAAAAATAATCATTTGCATGCTTCCCCATATATAGTTTGTCATTTTTTCTTTTTTGTTAATATTTTCTTCCACTTCCTTTTGCAAAGTTAATTATTTATGGCCCTTCTTGTTTAATTGTATTACATCAACAATAGGGTCGGAAAAAAAAGTGACCAGCCTAGCTAGGCTCTATGATATTTTACCAAATCAAATCAAATCAAAAGAAAAATAAAATAAAGATATGATAAAGAATCATTATGAACCATATAAAAAGGCAATTAATAATTAATTAAGAACATTATTAGTCATAATCAACTTTGTTGGAACACTCCAAAAAGTGTGTTGGTGGATTAATAGGTCATTTTTTAAATTAAAGATTTTCATGCAACAAACAAAACTCTCTTTATATTATTTTAAGTAGATATTATTATGAATTAGGAAATCAATCATATTATAAATATTGTTAGTTAGTATTTCATTCTTGGTCAGAATTAGGAATTCAAAGTCTTTTTTCCTTTTTTGGTTGCAGAAAAAAGAATGAGTTCTTCATCCGAAAAGGCGTTCGAAAATAAAAATAAAAATTCAATAGGTATTATTTTTCGATATGCTGATGGAAAAGACATTTTATTAATGTTTTTGGGTACAATTGGAGCCATTGGAGATGGTATATCAACAAATTGTTTGTTGGTATATGTTAGCCAACTTTTTAATAGCTTGGGTTATGGTAAAACTCAACAAATTAATCACAATTTCATGGAACAAATTGAAAAGGTTAGCATTTAATTAAACCCTTTAATACTCATTTTTCTCTCTCTCTCTCTCTCTATATATATATATATGTGTGTGTGTGTCTTTTTTTTTTTGCTAATATATTTGCATTTTGCTGGTAATATTATCTACAGTGTAGTTTGTATTTTGTACTCTTGGGATTGGGAGTCATGGTTGTGGCCTTTATGGGTAAGTTTCTATATATCTCTACTACACTTTTTTGGTTGCTAAGTTCATAGATCGAAATAATAGGACATCATGCGGAAGGTGATAATTTCAAATATTGAACAACCATAAATAAGAAAACTTCTAGACCTACCTATGATAAAGTTAATATATAAAAAAAAATATAAATAAATCTATGGAGAGATTAATCTCCCCTAGATGCTATTGTGTAAGAAGGAAGGATATTCAAAAAAAAATTCTAAAAGGGTTTACTCAAATAATATGAAAGATTAAATAAAAATAATTAGGGTAAACTTTTTGGCCTTACTTAAAAAAATATGATAAGAAAATTAGGTGAAACCCTAACATATTTATCAAACCCTAAAATCCTCATCATGAAGAAATTAGTTAATTAATTTTTGCAGAAGGCTACTGTTGGAGCAAAACAAGTGAGAGGCAAGTGTTAAAAATAAGGTACAAGTATTTGGAAGCTATTCTTAGGCAAGAAGTTGGTTTCTTTGATTCACAAGAAGCTACCACTTCTGAAATTACTAATGGTATTTCTAAAGATACTTCTCTCATACAAGAAGTTCTTAGTGAAAAGGTAAACATTTATATATTCACCTTGCTTCAATTCCTTCATATGTACCTAAAAATTTCAAGATAATTTCTACTCAACTATTTCTTTCGTCTCATTTTATATGATAGTACTGTTTGATTTGACATGATGTTTAAACAAATTTACAAGACTTTTAAAATTTATGGTCTAAAACAATTCTTAAATATTTGTGTGGCTGTAAATATATAGTTTCATTAGGATAAAAGAAGAGTTTTAAAGTTAAATTATTTCTAATTATGGTAAGGTATTGTTCCTTTTTAAACGAACTAAAAAGAAAAGGGTGTCACATAAAATGGGACGGAGAGAGTAATAATTATTATCTCACAAAGTCACATAGTTTCTTGTTGATTCCAATTTTCGTCAACAAAGAAAGTGACTTTCTAACAAAATAGTAAGTAACAATTATTCTTTTCCGTTTCAATTTGTTTGTTTTACTTTCCTTTTAAGTCTGTTTTTCAAAAAGAATGTCTATTTCCTTTTTTGGTAATTCTTTAATTATTATTCTTTAATTTCAATTTTTCACCAGACATGCATGTCCACAAAATTAATAGATATTTTGGTACACTCTACATATCTTCTAAGACCACAGATTCAAAAGTCTTCTTCTTTAGTTTCTTATATCAATAGTACAAAGTCAAAATCAGACAAACAAACTGAAACAAAAAAAGTATTAGTTGAGTGACCATATGAGAAATCAATACAGAAGAACAATGACTTTTGGTCATACTAGAAAAACTGTTTTGGTAACTTTTATAGTCATATATATGCAGGTACCTCTATTTGTTATGCACACAACAGTTTTCATCTCAGGAATTGTATTTTCAGCCTACTTCTCATGGAGATTGGCTATAGTTGCCTTACCAACAATATTTCTCCTCATAATCCCTGGTTTAATCTATGGTAAATATCTACTCTATTTATCTGGAAAATCCTTCAAAGAATATAGCAAAGCAAATGGTATTGTAGAGCAAGCACTTAGCTCTATTAAAACAATATATTCATTTACTGCTGAGAAGAGTGTGATTGAAAGATACTCATTGATTCTTGATGGAACAATAAAGTTGGGAATGAAACAAGGAATTGCAAAAGGTCTTGCTGTTGGTAGCACAGGGTTGTCTTTTGCTATATGGGCTTTACTTGCTTGGTATGGAAGTCATTTGATTATGCATAATGGAGAAAGTGGGGGTAGAATTTATGCAGCTGGGGTTTCTTTTGTCTTGGGTGGATTGTAAGTGCCTTTTTACTCCGATACATCGACAACCTCTTAAACTTGTTAATGTGTTTCATTTAGACATTTCAACTATCTGAATATCTGATAAAGTGTTCCTATTAGACATTTTTAGTTTAAATTATGAGAAATGTTTTTGTGTGGGTTCTCAACTATCCATTATGTAGATAAGTTAACCACTTGACATATTTCACCTCCTTTAGTCATATGCATTAACCTCATTAAGTCGTAAAGTTGCAGGCTTGTTCCAATTGAGGTGTGTATAATCAAAGATGGTGGCATATTTTATGTGGTTAACTTATTAATGTAATGAGCTCTTGAGAACACATGCAAATGCTTTTTCCAGAATTTGAGTCGTCGAAGATGTCTAATAGGAATGCTTTATTATGTGTTTAGGTGCTCAATTAGAATTAACTATAATTCAATTGTCTAAATAAAATATAGACGTAATGCATAAATGTGCTCTTTAACTTGACCTTATTTTACATTTATACCCTCTAACTTTGAGTGTGCACAAGTAGGTACTTAAACTTGTATAAAGTTGAACAAATAGACACACTTCCTACATGGCATCCTACATGGTGATTTATGTCCTATGTGGTGTCCTGTGTATACTCTATTAAATCTTGTCAAGTTCTTCCAACTAATTTTGAGAAGATCAAATTTCAGACAAGCTCTACTACAAGAAAAAAAAACTAAAATTAACTACGAGTTTCGTCGCTTATTACATAACTAATTTTTTTTTTATTTTGATAATCCATTGGTAATTCGTCACTAAATAGGATTAGCCACCAATTTTGTTGTTTATCTATAAAATTTGTCTATCGCTAATTCCTGTTTTTTCAGTAGTAACCATTTGAGTATTTCGTTGAAATATGAAAATTGGACTAGTCATACTAGCACCATTTGTTTTTCCCATTAGATAATCTATGTAAAATGTCATGAATGATTGGATTAGCATATATAATTTTGATCTCACTTATCAAATTAATTTCACTATATAACTATGTCTTACTAATTGCTTTTATTTGTTTAAAAGATATATGGCTGTATTTGATCTGCATTTCTCTATTCAGAGACTTACATTTTAACTTTGGTTTTTAATCCAAAGGTTGCTAAGATACAAATGTTTTATAAATAGAAAAAAATAACTGGTAAATGTTATGTAGATCACTTGGGATGGCTCTGCCTGAGGTGAAATACTTCACTGAAGCTTCTGTTGCTGCCTCGAGAATATTTGATAGGATTGATCGCGTACCAGAAATTGATGGTGAAGACACAAGGGGACTCGTGCTCGAAGATATTAGAGGAGAGGTTGAATTCAGGAATGTCAAGTTTACATATCCTTCTCGCCCAGATACCGTTGTCCTCAAGGACTTCAATCTTAAAATTGAAGCAGGCAAAACAGTAGCCCTTGTTGGATCAAGTGGAAGTGGAAAATCCACTGTCATTGCCCTGATTCAACGGTTTTATGATGCTAATGCAGGAGCTATATGTATTGATAGCGTAGAAATAAAGTCGTTGCAGTTGAAATGGTTGAGAGGGAAAATGGGGTTAGTAAGTCAAGAAAATGCATTATTTGGGACATCTATTAGGGAGAATATAATGTTTGGGAAAGTTGATGCAACTATGGATGAAGTTGTGGCTGCAGCAATGACCGCTAATGCTCATAATTTCATCACGCAACTTCCACAAGGATATGAGACCAAGGTCAGTTCATGATCTTGTGACATTATAGTACTAGGTATGTACATTTGTTATACGCGGTTCTAACATGATTAATTGTGACAGATTGGTGAAAGAGGAGCACTTCTATCAGGTGGTCAAAAGCAGAGAATTGCAATTGCTCGAGCCATTATAAAGAATCCTGTGATTCTTCTGCTTGATGAAGCCACAAGTGCACTTGATTCTGAATCAGAAACACTTGTTCAAAATGCCTTGGATCAAGCTATCGTTGGGAGAACTACACTGGTAATCTTTCTCCTCCTGTTGATTTCTCAGAGGGTCACTCGACTAATAGTTGTATTATCTTAGAAAGGCACTTTTTTGGTTGAAGAAAAGCAGAATCAAGAAGAAAAACGACTTTTTGATATAATAACTATTAATCGAGTGAACATCTGAGCAATCAACCCCGTTCTTCTCTTACTTTCAATAATAAAAAGAAATGTAGAGAGATATAACGAGGTCCCTTTCAACGAATTTGATGATCAGGTTGTTGCCCATAAGCTATCAACAGTAAGAAATGCAGACCTCATTGCAGTAGTGAGTAACGGTTGCATCAGTGAATTAGGGGCACACAATGAGCTTATGGAGAAAGATGGGCAGTATGCAAGACTGGCAAAACTTCAAAGACAATTCAGCTCTATCGATCAAGAACAAAGCGTTGAACCTCGTATTTCTTCAGTAGCAAGGAGCAGTGCAGGAATGAGAGCAAGTCCGGCTGTAACCGCCTCACCCTTGCTCATTGAGGATTGTCCCATACAAGCTTCACCTCATCCTCCCCCTTCCTTCACTCGGCTCCTTTCGTTAAACTTACCTGAATGGAAGCAAGGAATTATTGGAATCTTATCAGCCATTGCATTTGGTTCAGTGCAACCTGTCTATGCACTAACCATAGGTGGCATGATTTCTGCTTTTTACTCGCCAAGTCACGAGGAAATGCAATCTAGAATTCAGAAATACTGTATGATTTTCATCATCCTTTGCCTTGTCTCAGTTGTTCTCAATCTATGCCAACATTACAATTTCGCTTACATGGGAGAACACCTGACCAGAAGAATAAGACTGCAAATGCTTGAGAAGATTTTGAGCTTCGAAGCAGCCTGGTTTGATGAGGAACAGAACTCAAGTGGAGCTTTATGTTGTCGATTGAGCAATGAAGCAGCCATGGTGAAATCTCTTGTTGCTGATAGAGTTTCACTCTTAGTCCAAAGCACTTCAGCTGTCACTGTTGCTATGGTAATGGGGCTAATTGTGGCTTGGAAACTTGCACTAGTTATGATCGTTGTTCAACCACTCACGATTCTCTGCTTTTACACACGAAAAGTCTTACTATCCACTATGACAGCTAAATTTGTTAAGGCACAATGTCGTAGCACTCAAATTGCTGTAGAGGCTGTTTACAATCATAGGATCGTGACGTCATTTGGGAGCATACATAAGGTTCTTGACATCTTTGATGAGGCACAGGATGAGCCAAGGAAAGAGGCTAGGAAGAAATCTTGGTTAGCTGGTATCGGTATAGGATCAGCACAAGGCCTAACATTCATTTGTTGGGCCCTGGATTTTTGGTATGGCGGAAAGTTAGTTAATGCTGGAGAAATATCAGCTGCTGATGTCTTCAAGACTTTCTTTATATTAGTCAGTACTGGAAAGGTAATAGCTGAAGCTGGAAGCATGACTTCTGATCTCGCCAAGGGATCAACAGTAGTTGCTTCGATTTTTTCCATTCTTGATCGAAAATCACTGATCGAAGGATCGCATGAGGTAATAAGACAAATGGCCTTCTCTAAATCCTTTTTAAATGTTCACTTCAATTCATATCATCATTTGAGCTAATAGTGTAACATATTTTACAAAAACTAGGCAAAGATTAACAGCATGGGGACCAAAATGACCGGTCGAATAGAGATGAAAAAGGTTGATTTTGCTTATCCAAGTCGACCTGAAAGGTTAGTGTTGCATGAATTCAGCCTGGAGGTGAAAGCAGGCACTAGCATTGGACTGGTTGGGAGAAGTGGATGCGGAAAATCAACAGTAATTGCGTTGATTCAAAGATTTTACGATGCAGATAAAGGATCACTGAAAATCGATGGGATGGACATTCGATTACTCGATTTAGGATGGTATAGAAGGAACATGGCCCTTGTAAGTCAAGAACCAGTGATATATTCAGGCACTATCCGTGAAAACATTTTGTTTGGCAAACTTAATGCATCTGAAAATGAGGTGGTGGAAGCTGCAAAAGCTGCTAATGCACATGAATTCATTTCGTAAGTACATATGCTTTTTAGTTATTACCAAATCGTACTTAATTTTAGAAGTTTGACCAAACAGACTAATACGACATGTTTAATGTACATGTAGGTCACTTAAAAATGGATATGAGACAGAATGTGGTGACAGAGGTGTGACAATTTCAGGAGGGCAAAAGCAAAGAATTGCTATAGCACGGGCAATAATACGTAACCCAAGTATACTACTTCTAGACGAAGCAACGAGTGCTCTGGATGTCCAGTCAGAGCAACTTGTGCAGGAAGCGTTGGATCAACTAATGGTTGGAAGAACGACAGTGGTTGTGGCGCATCGCCTTAATACTATCAGGAATTTAGACTCCATTGCTTTTATTTCAGAGGGGAAGATTTTGGAGAAAGGAACCTATTCTTACCTTAAGGATAAACGAGGAGCATTTTTCAATCTTGTCAATCTTCAATCCACATAATAGTAACTATACTAGCCCTGTTGTATCAGTTCTAATGTTGGACATATTGATAAATGAATCAATGGGAAACCCAAGTGTTGCGACAAGTACAGAATCTAAACCAAGTTGGTTGGGCAAATTAGTCAAACGAGGAACAATAGTTGAAGGGTTGTTGGTCTTAGGAGAATGTGTAGGAAACTTAGAGGCTCCGGCCTGAGGTAATGGCGGTGAAGCTGGAGAAGCCATCTTGTTAATATTATCTTCTACATTTACATGAAGTTTCATCCCTCCAAGGCAATGTAACCTGTTCCCGCAAATGAAGTAACTGTCCCCTGGCACTGTTATTGGGAAACTTGTATTGCCTTTACTGCTCCATTTTACTGTATTTGTTATGTTGCACCTACCAAAAATCTCCTTTCTTACCTCATACACACTATGATACATCGAAAACTGGAACACTGCAAAACAAGATGAGTCAATAGTTGTAAATTGTAACTAAGGATTTGAGGAAAATTTAAGTCAATAGAACACTGCAAATCGTTTGCCTAGTAACCATGTATCAAGATCAGTACTAATATCCCAGCCAGAATTATCACCCACCATGTAGTTAGTGGCTGAACCTGAGTATATAAGAGCAAGAATTACCATGACATAAACCAGTAGAAGCTTTGCCATAATTAGACGAAATTAATATATATGTATATTAAGTTTGTGTCACGCAAGACAGGGAACTTTGTAATTAGATTACCTAACTTTATTATATAAAAGGGAAAAGGGTCAAATATGCCCCTAAACTATTCGAAAAGATCTAGATATACCCCCGTTTAAAGTTTGGCTCACTCATGCTCTCGCCGTCCAACTTTTCGTCTAGATATGCCCTTATGGGCGTTAAATGCCAAATGAAATTGCCACATCATTTTTACATTACCACGTGACATTTATATTAAAGGAAAAAGGGTTAAATATACCCTTAAACTATTCGAAAAAGTCTAGATATACCCCTCTTTTAAATAAACTACCCAACTCATTTTCAACAATTTTTAAATTTTTTTTATTATTTTTCGGTAAATCCCGAAAATGAGTAATTGACTAATAAAAAATATGAAAATAAAAATATAAAATTAATGCCAAAAATTCGCAAATAAATATAGTAACCTTAAGTTCAACAATTTCAACAATTTTTTTAAATTTTTATTTTTTTCGATAAATCACGAAAATGAGTAATTGATTAATAAAAAATATGAAAATGACTTTATGCTGAATTTTTAGGTTATATTTTTCATATTTTTAAATAGTTTAGGAGCATATTTGACCCTTTTCCCTTATATAAAATGTTAGTAGGTTTACATAAGGGAATTATAAATAAAGTTTGTTGAGATTATGGACAAAGAGAAACTATTTTAAATTGTTATGTTGGTTAGGTGATGGAGCATAGATTGTCCTGATTCAGAAGACAGTTTAACGCTTGTTGACTCCAAATTATCGAATTAATATCTCAGGCGGTCGCTTAACTATGCATTATTTTCTCAGAAAGTCACTCAACTACTCACTTTTTTCTCAAAAAGTCACTCAACTTTATATTTTATCTCAAAATCACTCAATTATCCACTTTTCTCTCATAAAGTCACTCAATCTATTAAATTAATATTTTAATTAAAATTTGCTGATATAAATTTTTTATTTAAAAACCAATTATTTTTATTCATTTAAACCATTTAATGACTCGATCAGCTTGACCTGACCCACTAAAAATATAATATTGACCCATTTTATTGACTCTTTCTTTTTCTCCTTTTTCTTTCTAGTTCTCGAGCAGAAATAGAATTTTCTTCACTTTCCAAAACAACTGAAGAATGGTGTGTGTCAGGAACAAAAATCTGGCCAAGAAAGGTTACATTTTTTGGAAGATCCACAAGCAATCAAATATTATCAGCAGGAGTTAAAGTAGCATTTACCTCTTTAATCAAGAAACAGGACAACACAAAAGCTAGAACCAAATGCACCCATAGTCTCATTTTAACAAACACCTGGTGGGCACAAGAAACTCCAAATTCCCCAAGGAGGATTAAACACTGATCTTACATATCATTAATAGATCTATTTGAAGCAATGTAAGAGTAGCAAAGAAGCAATGAATAAAACAAGAAAGAATGAATCTTTTTCACTACTCGTACCTCATTCCTAGAGCTAAAACAAACTTAAAAATTTGAAATGGGTATTCAGAAAAAAGAAGAAATAAAGAAAACCCAGAAGGTGAATACCTCAATACCACCATGAAAACAACAATGGAAAATCAGGAAAAAATAAACGCAGGAGGAAGAGAAAGAGGCAATAAAATGGGTCAATATTATGTTTTTTAATGGGTCGGGTCAAGTGGGTGGATCAATAAATGGTTTAAATAGTATTTTTTACTTTTTAAATTTTTTGTTTTTTATATAAAAAAAATTATATTACAAATTTTAATTAAATAGGTAGAGTGACTTTCTGAGAAAAGAGTAGATAGTTGAGTGACTTTTGAGTTAAAATTCAAAGTTGAGTGACTTTCTCAGAGAAAAATACATAGTTGAGTGACTTTTGAGTTAAAATTAAAAGTTGAGTGACTTTCTGAAAGAAGAGTGCATAGTTGAGTGACCATCTGAGATATTAACTCCCAAATTATCTCTCTTTCTCTTTTCACTTTGGAAAATGAGAGTCTTATACACGTGACAACCAAATTTTAGGGTGTTGTTTGAGTTGATTTTGATTTCAGCATTATTAGATGGTGTTAGTCTCTTTTTCTTGTTTTACTTCCACATTTATTGTATTAATTGGGTTTTAGGCTAACTTGTCTTTGTGGGATAAGACGAGTGTCATCATGTCCATTTTTGGATCGTGACATAAATCAAGAAGTGGAAAGGTGGACTAGTTATATAGGAATCCTGAACTTAATATGTCAAGTCTGATTGCAAACAAATGTTTGGTGAGCACACCGAATAGATATACATATAAATAGACCAGAAGAAGACTGGGAGTACTGTATACTAAATATTGGTTATCATTATACAAGATTCAAATCTCACTGGTTGCTCGTAAAATGATATAGTTGAATTTGTATACGTGGTTTCAAGACACGTGCATTGAATTGACGTAATGACTCTCATGGCCGTTTTGTGATTTCTGCCTCTTTTCCCCTGTTTGACCCTCACATAGCTTATGTTATCTAATTGTAATTGTATGAATAATATTTGATTGAAGAGTAAAAATGTTGTTAAAAAAAACTACACTCATTAGTCATTATACAACACATTGCTTTGTTTCCTTTTTATTCCATATTTAAGCCAACATATAGTTTTTCTTAAGTGTCACGAGGAAGCTACTACCTTGTCCAATATCATTCTCAGGTAGAAATTTGAGAAAATTTGGAAAGCTACTTTCTTTATACCTCTTTGGATTTTCATCATCCACTATTAGTTCTTCAGCTGTCTTCATTTTCTCATCCATTCCCAAACTATGCAAACTAGAAACTGAAATTCTTGTTTTATGAGAGTTCAATGTCACCCTATGTACCACACCTTTAATTTGTACAAGCCATTACTTAGTACTTCAAGATGGTCACCTACATGAACTTATAAGGTATCATGAAGGTTTTGGACTGGCCTCTATTCATTGTTTTGTGAGTCCAAATTTCTAGTCCATTTGAGCTTTGAAAGGTGATTATAGGATACTGTAGTTTGAATGTGGTGGAAGTCCAAGTGCAAGGCTTGATTGTGGGCATAGAGGATAACAATTGACAGCAATTGCATTTATTCCATCTTTCACATTTTGTCTTAGATATATAGGACTAAGTCCTAGACCTTCAGTGATCATGCCTATGATCTTGATAGCTTACTTTTGTACTTCCTCAGCATATTTTCCCAGATTTCCCCTATCATTCAATATTTAAAGTTAGCATTAGAATTTGGTGCAAGACGAGTGACAAATTTAACCATACGTTCAGCAGAACTCAGTACTTTAGATCATATATATAAATACGTATGATATACAAGCATGAATAGAACTAAATATGTGTTTCCAAACTCATAACGTCGCTATTATTAGTGGGATCCACCCAAAAACAAGAATATAAAGAAAACTCACTGGTACTATGTTTTAAAGATAAGAGAAACTGAAGATATGGAACAAGTTGAGCAACCTGGTACGACCAAGTGTTGAAGATAAGGAAAGCTGAAGATATGAAATGGGTTGAACAACCTCGTACGACCAATGTGTACAACTGTTAACTGCTGAAGAGTTAGAGTCACACTAGGCTACTAAATGTCAACTAGGCTGCTATGTCTTGTATTAGTAGTAGTCGACTAGGACAAGTTATAGTTGTAGGTAGTGTTATTGTAGTAGTAGTAGTCAACCACTAACTACTCTTGTAAATTTGTATTGTAGTAGAACTCTAAATATAGCTAACATAGGACTCTACAATCACTCCTATATAAGGAGCATGTACTCAACGATTTTAATCATCAAAACAATCCTTGATTTCTCTTATTCTTTACGTGAGATTTCAACATGGTATCAGAGCTCATAAGCTCTTCCACTCGCTAAGTATTGAATCTAAAGTAACCACACGTTCAAACTATAATGACCCCTCTACCAATACTCTCTCCACCTCTTCCTTTCATCATCCCATTGCCTCATGTTTCATTAAACTTAAACCAACAAATTATCTCATATGAAGGACACAAATGATGCAGTTGATTCAGGTGATGAGACTAACTTATCTCATCACTAAGAATGAACCAACTAGAGGTAGTTGTTCCACTTGAAAGTCTGTTGAGAAAGATGTAGCAATTGAGAAGGATGCAGAAGGGTGGCAACATTGATGATGGGGAGAAGAAAGATGTGTTGCTAAGGAGTTGGATCTTAAGCACCTTGACAGAAGAAAGTATATACCCGATTGTGGGTTGCTCAACTGCCAAGGAGATGTGGGAATTCTTTGAAGCAACTTATCTTCAAGCAACAAAAGATAAGGAGTTTCAGCTTAAACAACAATTGTAAAGTGTAGGCTAGGAACCAAAAAGATTGATGAATACATTAAGGAATTTGAAGGCATATGTGATGGCCTTCCAGCCATTCACAAACATGTGGATAAAGATAGCAAAGTAATCAATTTTGCCAAAGGTTTAAGTCTCAAATAGAAGACCTTCAGGACTATCATGCTAGGTAAGGCACCATATCCCACTCTTAATCAATTTGTGAATGATCTCAAGAGTTTTCATATGAGGAAGGATAAAGAAGAGGTGCCACAACAGAACTATAACATGACATTCTTTGTACAAAAGGGTGGGGGAAGAGGAAACAACAACTTCAACTCCAGAGGAAGAGGCTTCAAGCCTGCTGGACAAGGAGCAGGTTCTCAGAACGACCAATATGGAACAGGGTCTCATAACAATCAAAGTTTCTTAAGTGGAAACAATAAAATGAATAGTACTAAGTCATGTTAAATCTGTGGTAGGAATAATCATATTGCTCTTAAGTATTTTTAAAGGTGGGAGTACTCTTAACAACCTGCAGATGAACTGCCACAAACATTGGTTGTTGTTAATTTACAGAATACATATGTTACTGATGATACTTTGTATGTAGACTCATGGGCAAGTAGTCATATGACAGATAACTCATGTATTCTATTTGATCTTAAACACTACAATGGACCAGATAAAATCATTGTTGGGAATGGATCACAAATAGACATAACACATGTTGGGAATACAACTAAATCAAGCTTGAAATTACAAGAAGTTCTTGTAGTTCTTAAGATTAATAAGAATCTACTATCAGTTAGTAAACTTGCAAAGAATCATTGTTGCACTCTTGAATTTGATGAAATTTACTTTGTTATAAAGGACAAGAAGACAAGGACACTACTGACCTATGGATCTAAGATGAGTGGACTCTATGCTTTGAAAGACAACAATCTCTATGCTTATATCGTTGCATACGATTGGAACACATCAGACAACATGTGACATACTAGATTAGGACATCCTAGTTTGAAGTCATTAAAAGTTTTGAGTAATAATAGTTACATCAATGTTAGTAGTTGTAATTAAATGCCCATTGTTTGTTGTAGTTGTCGGTTGGGCAAAAGTTGTAAGCTTTCATTTGGCTAAAGAAATAAAATTGAGAAGGAACCTTTATTAAAAATTCATTGTGATATGTGGGGTCCTACCCATCCTCTCAACATATGAGATATTTTATAATGTTTTTATATGATCACACAAAGTATAACTTGACTTTATCCATTGAAAAGGAAGTATGAATTTTTTGAAGTATTTGTAAAATTTCAGAAAATGGCGGGAAACTAGTTTTCTTAAGAGATTAAGATATTCTAGTGTGATGGAGGTGGTGAGTTCATAAAAAAAAACTTCATTAAATATCTGAAAGATTGTGGTAATGTTAGGCATATTTCATGTCCTAACACACCTGAACAAAATGGAGTTTCAGAAAGAAAACTAGACATATTGTTGAGACTGGATTAACTCTCCTACTTCATGCAAACCTTCCTTTATTTCTATGGGTTGAGACGTTTCTCACTGCAGTTTTTCTTATTAATAGACTATCCTCCTCAGTCCTAAAAATGATGGCCCAATTTGTTAAGTTATATGGTGAGTAGCCTGATTACAATAGCCTAAAAGTCTTTGATTGTAGGTGTTTTCCCTATATCAAGAATAGTAACAAGTTTAGTCCAAAGACCTACCCTTGTGTGTTGATAGGATGTGACAACTTACACAATGTTATCATCCATCAATAAGGAGAGTGTATGTGTCCATCGGTAGGATTTTGAATGTATGTCCATCGGTAGGACGAATGAAAAAAGATGATCTATCGGTAGGATTTTTAATGTGTGTCCATCGATAGGACGAATGAAAAAAAAAAGATCCATCGGTAGGATTTTGAATGTATGTCCATCGGTAGGACGAATGAAAAAAGATGATCCATCGGTAGGATTTTGAATGTGTGTCCATCGGTATGACGAATGAAAAAAAAAAAACTATCGGTAGGATTTTTAATGTATGTCCATCAGTAGGACGAATGAAAAAAAGATGATCCATCGGTAGGATTTTGAATGTATGTCCATCGGTAGGACAAATAAAAATTCTTTCAACGCAAGTCTCCTCCGACTTGAACGTGGAATAGATAGGGTGCACATCCTTCACCTCCGAATAGATGCGACTTAAATGCAAATATCTTTCAACTCAAGTCTCCTCTGACTTGAACGTGGAATAGATAAGGTGCGCATCCTTCACCTCCAAATAGATGCGACTTAAATGCAAATATCTTTCAACGCAAGTTTCCACCAACTTGAACGTTGAATAGATAGAGTGCACATCCTTCACCTCCGAATAGATGCGACTTAAATGCAAATATCTTTTAACACAAGTTTCCACCGACTTGAACGTTGAAAAGATATGGTTGACATCCTTCACCTCCGAATAGATGCTACTTAAATGCAAATACATTTCAACGCAAGTTTCCTTCGACTTGAACGTTGAAAAGATATGGTGCGCATCCTTCACCTCCGAATAGATGTGACTTAAATGCAAATATCTTTCAAGGCAAGTTTCCTTCGACTTGAATGTTGAATAGATATGGTGTGCATCATTCACCTCCGAATAGATGCGACTTAAATGCAATGGCCTTTCGGCGAATGAAAATGCAATGGCTTTCTCGGCGAATGAAAATGCAAATGATGGATGACTCGGTGATTGTCCATTGTAATGAGGTAGACGGCTCGATGATTATCTAACTGTAACGAAGTGGATGGCTCAATTATTGTCTTGAAAGTGTCATCGCATTAATGCTTTCACCTATTCCTGTACTTGAAAAGGAACAATTAGTAGACACAATGTCGCCTTAGCTAGTGACTTAGTCAAGAAACCTTGAGAAAAGATTCTTTAAAAGAGAATGTGTACAAAATGCCTGATCAGTTTGACACATGTGAGCAATCAACATTTTACTCTTGACCATTTTGTGTTTATTGCGACTCATGTCTTATTGGGGATTTGTACTAGGAGTTGCTGGTTCACCATGACAATGCTGGAGATTTGCAAGTTGACTTTGAACTTCAAGCGATGATGGATCATTTGAAGTTGACTATCAAGCTTTTGACAGTACTTGTTGGAATTTTTGAGGTCATCCTCAAAAATTCTGTCCCAGTTAGAACTTTTGACAAATCTCAAAATGATCTCCAATATTGACTTGCTGGAGATAGCACCTTTATTGTGAATTTTTGAGATATTCTCAAAATGTATGTCCAGTGTTTATTTCAAGGAGAGAAAATCACACTGGGTACATGACCGAGCCGTCGTGGCGCCTACATATCCTGTTGAGCCAGGAATCAGGTCAAATGTAGTTCCAATCCTGTAAATGATGAATACTGCAAAGAATCTGAGATAGATCATCAGTAGAAAATGTATAATATGAACATGATGAAATAGGAAAATAATATTCCCTGCGATATTCAAAGCTTAAAGACAAGATATATCACATTTTTTGGACGAACAATCCAATGAAGTAAAATACGTGTCTCACACTGACAAGATTAGCCTAATGACACTTTTTACAATGAATAACCCAAAAAGGAAAGACAAAGTCTTTTTTTTTTATGGAAAAAATCTTTTGAAAAAATGCTTTGGAAAAATATTAAAGAGTGGGTGCTATCTCACCCCTTTTTTTTTTGAAATATAAATAATATAAAGAGACAGTCAAATCTTGACCACAATTGGTACCAGGAGTTAGGATCACATGTAATTTATTTTTTTTAACTTAGATTGAATTCAAGGTAACTCTCACAGCTTCAAGTGGTACCTCAAACATACTTAAGTATCAACAAGATTTATTCATCTTTTTTCAAACAAAGATTTGAATTGTACCAATCCCTATGTTTCAAGTGCCCTCACAAAAAGAAAGTCATATTTCACACATATTTGAAGCATATTATTTGAGGATATTTTTTGAATTGCACTCACACTCACAAAAATGTTCAATGAATGCAACGGTGATACCATATGCTTGGCCATTATGTAAATCTCCGCTAATGTAAGAACAGTTGGAATGAGATCATGTAGGACTTGTTATTGGCTTGTAATGTAGGCTTAGGGACGGCTAGGATATTTATTTGGGATAAGAGTGACTTAATTTCTTTTTGAGCGTCACAGTGAATTTGTATTCTTGATGATTGATATACCTTGGCGTCTGATCTTCTTTATTGCCCCATGTTTTTTTTTCCGACTTCTTTTGAATTCTTATTTGTTGTAGCTTTTGCTTTTTCACCTCTATGTTTTGAAGTTTTCTCCTCATTTGTTGGAGTTTTTTTTTCCTTCTCGTCTTTTATTGACCTTGTATGGATGTTTTTGTCCCTTTTTTATTTCTTTCAACCCTCTTTTTTTTCTTTTTCTAGAAGTCATTTTTTGCTTCCTCGACTTTGGGAGATTTTGTATATTTTGTCCTTGACAACTTCAAACTCTGACCTTCACTTATAATTTGCACATCTTTGGTGCGCTCAAGAAGGTTGGTCCAAAAGAGGGATAGTGCATGTAAGCACTCAGAAGGGTAATGACTAGAATGTGGTTGTCCAAAGAAAAGGTTTCAGGCTCAAAGTAGGGAAAACTAGGGATTAATCTCATTTGGTAGGCTTTGAAAGGCACAATCGAGTTAAAGAAAGCCTACGATCCTTTCCCAAACCAAACATAACTCAGGATTTCGCCTCGATAAACATTCAAGCCAAGTTCTAGATCAACAGTGCGATGCAATTGATTTTTGATCTAAAAGCTCACCACAAAATGCACGTGAAAGCATGAGGTTGATTTTATTCTTATCTTGAATGCATGCAAGAGAATTTTCAAGCATCACAAAAGTAAAAATGAGAGGTACCAAAAGAGTCTATAGTTTACCACAAAGTCAGTCCCCTCCATCATACTAAATATATTTACATGCTCCTAATTGCATTGGTCCCAACTGAGTTGAAGACATGACTCTTATGATATATACACATTTTTTGAAAGAATGAATACCGAACCCAAAAAGGGTTGCCTACGTATCTCATCGAGATGAAAATCAGGTGCGCGTAGTTCATGCAGATATGTCTTTGAAAATATGCACAAACTATTTGATATATATATATTTTTTTATCTTAGAAAAATGAATACCGAACCGAAGAAGGGTTGCCTACGTATCTCATCGAGATGACAATCAGGTTCGCGTAGTTCATGCAGATATGACTTCGAACATATGCATACAAACTATTTGGATTTTTTTATTTTATTTTTTAATTTAAAATAATTAATACCGAACTCAAGAAGGACTGCTTATGTATTCCACCGAAATAAGAATCAAGTTCGCATAGTTCGTGCAGATATGACTTTGAACATATGCACACAAACTATTTGAATCTTTTTTTTTCTGAATATAAAAGAATTAATACCGAACCCAAGAAGGGTTGCCTACGTATCTCACCGAGATGAGAATCAGGTTCGCGTAGTTCGTTCAGATATGACATAAAATAATTTTAGAATTTAGACGAACTCGGAGCGATTTCTTGTATCCTTTTAATTGTCGATCTTTGTACTGCAAGTTGAATATGGTCTCTCATTTTTCTTACAATAACCACTTGTTGTTGTATTCTTTTCTAATTTTTTTAATGTCTCTTGGAACTGTGTCATCTCCCAATTATCCACGAGAACCAAATATTGTTATGACCATCTTCGACTGTTGTCGGGGATGATTTTCCTGCAAAAATATGAGAAATGTGTGAAAGCAGGGCCAAGATGCAAAAATAATTAAAAAAAAATGAATGAGTGCGACCTCATAGTCAAAGACTCCCCTGATTTATCTTTTTGACTTGATATTAATGTCTTGTGAAATACAAATACTCGAATTTCGTGAATCCTCTTGTCCCTAACAACTTCATATGAATAATGACTTCCAGATTTTGACATAAATCAACCTCTCGCAGAAGAAAAACTCAAAAGGTAAAAGTGTTAGTTCATGTTCATAATGGATAATGCAAAATATCACACAATAAATTAATTAAACACATAATCACTGCTTTAATTGAAGACAAACTCAATTATATCACATAACATACAGATAGTTATTGCGCGTCCTATACAAATATGTGACCCTTTTGTGCTAAGGATAGGCCTACCGATCTGAAAGATGTATTACGTCATTTGACAACATTGTCCCAAAATTCAAATTTATACAAACTTTATGAATAAAACTTAATGAGGATACATAATAGGAAAAATGTAATACAAATAATCAGTCCCCCCGCAGGGGTACCATCCTAATCTATGCCTCCATGGACGGTCCTTCTATTTGATTTCTTGTTATCTCCTGATGTCCACACTTTTGGATGAAATGGTAACTTGATCATTTTTCGACTCGAACAAACACTTAAGCTCCTTACCCCAAAGGACATTGTTTATCAAATGACATACACATCCTTCAAATTTAAACACATACGCATGACTGTCTTTTATCGACCAATAGGTCAAATAGACACAATGTGGGGGCTTCTAATGGGCCCAACACACATTGGGTGTTGGGTCAACTTAGTTCAAAATGCGCTAAATTCAGGATTTGGTTTCGCTCTACGCTAGTTGACTAAAAGTGGCTTTTGAAGATCAGGAACCCAAGCGAACAACTTACGCTGAAACTCACGACAACCATTGGACGCATGACGTACCAATAAATTACCGCTCATTACGAAAAATGGTCGAGTATAAAAAGTTCGACAACGATTATGCAGAAACCGTCCTTAATATACTATACATACAAGTTGAAAAATGTGATTAATGCAATGACAATATACATACAATTAAACAAATAACGAATAAACCACAAGTACAATATACAAACAATCAACAAAATATACAATACGTAAGATATAATACAATAAAAGAAATACCTCCTCAATTTGAAAGAATAACTTCATAATGGTTAGAACTTCTATATCCCCAGCGGAGTCGCCATTCTAATTACATCTCTACTTTATTCAAATAGGGCAAAATGTCGCAGTGACTTTAAAAAATGAACAATTGAATCAATTTGAAAAGAATTTTTAGAATAAACAAATTTTAAAGGAGTTGCCACCTAATTTTAGGAAAAAACAAGGAAACCATTAAGTGTTCTACGAAACCAAGAGATTTTAGGTAAGGGGTTCAAGTTATTTCGAAGGAAAGATGTTAGGCATCTTTCGAAATCCACAAATGTGGATCCCGACTGAATTCATTTTTCCAAATTGAGGAAAATACAATAATATACAAATATAATAAACATGCAATATACACAAGTAATATGATAAAACAATAAAATACGAATCGACCTAAATTTGCCTATCGTCAATAATATACAATATAAATAAGAGTAATTCGAACCTAATTCAAATAGCTTCAATGGGAAGCACCTCGGGATACATGTAAAGACACTTATTAAAAGTGTTCGTAATAAATAAATATGAATCAAAATTAATAAATTAAATATTAATTTAAAAATAAAAACCCGTCTTATTAACATGGGAGACCTTGGAAATCGACGGTAATTTCTTCATTGACCAATTTTAACAAATAAAATATATGAACTTAAACTAAATTTCCGTCTTTTAATATTAAGGAAGTCTCCAAAATTGATGGAGAGATTTTCTCATTGGCCAATTTTAACATAAAACTTATATAAACTTAAACTAAATTTTCGTCTTTTAAAATGTGGAGGCCTCCAAAATCGACGAAGAGATATTTTCATTGGTCAATTTTAACAGAATTTCGACATAAAATAAAATGAAACTAACTAAATGACAATATAAGATAAAATACAACAATCCAAACTATAAGAACCTAACAAAATAATAATAATAACAACAACAACAACCACCAAACTATTAACAACATAACAAAACAATAATAATTAAATAATATTAATGTAGTAACGTAATTTCTGTAACTTCTTAGAACATGAATCAACCAATTTAATAAACCCATAACAATCACATATGAAAAAATTAGAAAGGTGCGGTAAAAAAAAGAAGAACAAATTCAAAGTTGTGAACATATGAAGAAAAAAATAAAAAAATAAGACAACCACATATGTGTATATCAACAACTCAACTTATATTTAATTAATAAAGTTATCTAAACACTTGTATATATCACTTCATAATAAATAAAATAAAGAGCTATAAGCTAATCACTTAATATAATAATATGATCCACAAATAAAACAAATTAATAAAGAATAGGTAAAACAGTAGCTAAAAACTAAACAAAAATAATGAAAACCTTGTTGGAAACTCAAAGTAGTGATTATAACAAAGGTAAACTAATATCTAACTTAATGAGTTATTTGAATTAAAATGATTACCTACACATTGATGAGGAAAAGAAGGGAGAAATATACACTGAAGCTCCAATTTATGGAGATCTGATGGCGATGAAGAATGGTGTGCGTTTCTCCGATGCAGCAAGGTCATATTTTGTTCGTCGGAGCTTTAAAGCTCGTTGGGACAACAGCGTTCCACCTGCAAAACAAGAGAAAAAAATAATAATCGTAAAAGGGGAAAGAGGACGGGGACAGAGCACCATTTTATTGGCTCCGGTTCATTGGAGGTTGAAACTCCTCGTCGGATCTACTATCCGTTCGCGGCGCCGCTGGCGTGAGCTCGGAGCTCGTTGCTCCGGTGGTTCTAGATGGGTTTGTTCTTGTTATCGGATTAAAATGAAAAACGGGTGTGGTTGAGTAAGGGTTTTGTGGGTTGGTTTGGAGGCTGTTTAGAGGATGTTTGGTAGTTGTTTTAGCTGGAGAAGGAGAAAGGGGGAAAGGGGTCGTTTCCGGTGACTATTTCTCCGGAAAAAGAAAAAAAAACAAAGAGGGTTTTGGGGGCTGTTGGTGATGAGAAGAACGGGTGAGGGTTGTTGTTTCCAGTTGTTGTTGTTTGCCGGATAAAATGGGTTGTTGGGAGGCCGTTGTTTTTTTGTGCCAATAAGTAGGAGGAGAAATTTTTAGGGGTTTTCTATTTTGGAAAATTTTCATCCCCTTCTCAAAAATAATTCACCACCCCCTATTTTTTAATCTAACTAAAACTTATATAGAAAATAATTGTTAGATGGGCTCAATTGTGGGCTTGGAATTGTGGCCTAAAATTATCGATCAAGTAAAATATATGTATTTGAATGAATTTCTAGACTGTGCAATATATCCAAATAAATATTAACAAATGTAATAAATAAAATGAATATTAAAAAAAATATAATGAGCGTAACTAATGACATGTAAAAATGCAATTTTAAGATTAACTGATAAAAGAAAAATCCTAAATTTTGATAAATAAGGATAGTTATTGATAAACTTATTTAAAATTATAAAAAAATTATTTTGAACTATTAAATAAGTAAAACTTAAAATTTGCGAATTTTTGAAAATGTTAGGCCAAACTTGGGTGTTTACAGTCCACAAGGAATACATTTAGAAGTAGACCTCTCAAGATGGAATCTGACAGAGAACCAACAATTTGAAAATCCTACACTTCAATCAGCTGCTTCAGTTGATACACCTCCTACACCACAAGGGCATCATATGATCACCAAACACAAGACTAAGGAACATCGCCTATCACATGTTGCTAACAATAAATAATTTTTTTTGAGGGAACTAAAAACTACTAAGGAAGCCCCCAGGTCACCTCATTGGCTTGCAACCATGGATGAGGAAATCAATGTTTTACATACCAACAAGACCTAGTTATTGAAGCCTAAATCTGCTAGTATAACTTAGTTGGTTCAAAATGGATGTTCAAGACCAAGTTGAAGGCCAATGGAACAATAGATAGATACAAAGCCAGGCTTGTTACGAATCATATTTCGTCACGATAGATTTTATGTGACAAAAAAATTTCCGTCAATTAGTCATCCCTAAATGTGGGTCACTAAAAGTATACAAAGGCGATATCATACGAAATGTAATTTTTGTCATGGAAAGTGAACAATTAGTGACAAATTTTCTATTGTAGCTAATAATTTCGTAGTTAATCCTCTCAATGGGAGAATGAAACCATTAGTGGAAAGATCTGTTGTTCGATCTGCTGGGGGGCGATAAAACCAATATAGTATCGTTAATCCCCCTAGCCTGAGGTTTTCCCTCCGCTTTAAACGTGTTTTCCCCGCCTGTTCAAGGCACCTTTGTACTTCACTTCCGCTTCCTTCCTAGGTATATTCCTACCCTACCTATCGAAATTCATCACTAATATTTCACTTTTCGTATTTAAATGCATGAGCAACATACTTATAGTGACAACACATATAATTTCATAGCAAAGTTCTGTCCACTAAAATTTCCCACCAAAAATAATTTGGTGTTATTGATTAAGTATTGTTAGTGAAAATTTTAAGTTATCCGTGACACATTATTTTATCGCTAATAATGTATTCAATTTGTAACAAGTTATTATTTGTCTTTAAATTGGTTATAATTTTGGACACGAAAAAATTTCATCACAATTTTTTTTTATTGCAATAGCGACAAATTAGAGTTTGTAGTTAAATGTTGTAAGCTTTAGCCACAAAATTTATATTTAATTATGTCCTTAGTTTTTGTCACTATTAATATAAGCAATTAGTGACGATCATTTTATTGTCTCTAATCAACATGTAACTTAGTGACGACATAATTTATCACAAAATATGCAATATTTAAATAGCGAGGATTTAATATTTGTAGCTGGATAATTTAACTATTGCTACAAAAAAATTCTAGCTAAATATATGTCTATGCTTGTTTAAATGACAACATGTATAAAAAAAATACGAGGAGCAAAAAATAAACACAAATTCGTTTGAGGGGAAAACATAAATTTAAAGAGCCAACAAAAAAAATTCAATAATAAATGACCCATATTTACCAATGCAACATACTTGAGTTATCAAAGCCCAACATTCTCGCTAAATATTTTGCTACAGTGCAATACCTTTGTGGCAACATTGATGTAGATAGTTACAAATATTGTATGTTGTGGCAAAAAAATAAAATTACTTGCTATAAATATATTTTTTGTGGCAATTGTTTTACCAGCATAACTACAACACAAAAAATCTGTAGCAATAGATGTTTGTTCTTAGCCATGGACCATGTAAAGTTTGTAGCTAACATTTAGCCACGCTACATCTTGCCACGAATGCTACGGAAAATAATATCATAGCTAAAGTGTTTAGCCACGAAAAATTCCATATTTAGCTACAGTGAATTTTGTAGCAATATATGCTTTTTTTTGTAGTGTCTAGACTTGATTAGCAATCTTTCAGATGAAGTTTTACACTCAATAATCTCATTTCTTCTAATTAAAGAAGCTGTAGCAACTAGCGTCTATCCAAATGCTGAAAATTTCTTTGGAAATCCCTGTCTTGGCTTTATACCAAAACAACAATCTTTGTGCTATAAGTTTCGCCATTGTAGACAATGATCTTTCATCACTCTCTTTTAATGTCAATTTTTTTCACTTGCATCACTCTATGAATTTGGGTGTGTGCTTCGATTACATGCTCCAGTGGATTGAGTTTTTGAAAAATGAAAAAAGATTTGAAGGATTTCACTTTCTTGTGATAGAACCACTATAACGAGTTTGTCCATATGGTTTTTAATATCAAATTCAGGAGAGCAAGTTGTTAGGAAGAGCGTTATATCGAAAGGAAACATATTTCAAGGAAAATTTATTTAATTTGTGGAGTAAAACTAATATGTGCTAAAAAATAGTATACCCGTTTAAAGGTTGTGTCAATATTAAGACCTTAAAACTCAAAGGTTAATTGCTTATTGGTCGAGAATACTCTAATCGAAATCCTTAATAATTGTGAATGGTTGGAGAAACTGACCCTTCACCATTGTTCCTATATGTCGATTAATGTGAACATTTATCGAATCTCAAGTTACTAGAGATTTCTCATATGTGTGAACAAAATTTTTGCCTAATTTATGAAAGCCTAGATAAATTAGAGTTTTTAGTTATCTAGGCTTTCAGAAATTAGGCAAATTTTTCGTTCATGCATTTGAGAAATCTTTAATAACTTGTGTTTTTGGTGACGAATGCTCACACCGATCGACATGTAGGTACAATGACAAAGGGTCAATTTCTCCAACTCCTCGTAATTTTCAAGGATTTCAACTAGGGTATTCTTGCCCATTAATCAAGCTCTAAGTTTAGGGTCTTAACATCAATACAACCTTTATAGGGTAAACCATCAATTAGCACGTATTCATTTAACTCCACAAATTGAAGAAATCTCCCTTGGAATATGTTTCCTTTTGGTCTAACACCTTTTCGAACAACTTTCTCTACTGAATTCGGTACAAAAAAAACATCCGGAAAAACTTGTTATAGTGGTCTTATCACCAGAAAGTGAAATTCCTTTAAGTTTCATTTTTTTCGTTTTTCAAAATCTCAACTCATCGGAGCATGTAATTTGAGAACCGACATGTGCGCGGGGAGTGATGCAAGTGAAAAAAATCGATTTAAAGAGAGTGATGGAAGAACTTTGTCTACAATGGCGAGACTTCTAGCACGGTGATTGTTGATTTGGTGTAGATCCAGAAAAGTCAATACAAGAATTTTCAAAGTAATCTCCACGTTTGGAATATATGCTAGTTGCTACAACTTCTTAATTTAGTCGGAAGAAATGAGATTTTTTAGTGTAAAACTTCATTTGGATGTTTGTTAATCAAGTCTAGAGCTTCACTTTTTCGATAAATGGTGATATCGTTAAGCTATTGATGTTTTCCCTTTTGCATTTTGTGAGAATACTAGGTTATGAAGACGAAGCCAAGACAACTTTTAAGCACTTTTATAATGTATCAGTAAAATAAAAAAAAAATGGTAAGCATTTATTTTTAGGCTAAAATAAGTTAAATAATAAATTTAAGATCATATTTTGAAAATTTGTCTCAATATTTTGACCATATATTTAAGTATATTTTAAAATTTTGTCTTTAAAAAATTTCAAATTAAAAAAGTTGGTCGAAGTATTTAGACAAACTCATTTTTACTCACAAAGTTTTTTTTCTTTTCAAATGCTCCCTCTGTCCACTTTTACTATCTTATTGATATGAGAATAAGTGCAACTTATAATACTTTTCATGTACGTAGTTTTTGAATATTTGGATTATAATTTTAAAATATTATGTCAATCTAATCTAATTTAGCTTTAAAGATTAGTTAAACTGACTTTCGAAAAACAGACATGACAACTATAATACCAGACATATGAGTATAAAGTGATAGTACGAATGACCTATGTAATCCACTCTCACCCAAGAAATCAAACTCTATCTTACGTAAAGTTAACAAAGTACAATAAACCTCTAGAAAAAACCTAATGCAATCGATGTATATAAGCTCTTATACAATCAATGAAGGACAAACATATTCTCTCTAACAATATAAAATAATTTCACATATTTGAAACCTCAACTTGAAAATTAAAAATTGAGTAGAGAATCTATCTAAATGACCTTGGTGGATAGAGTTATTCATTGGTGAAAAGTATACATGACTCGAGGTTGACTTGAAAATTTGGACAATGAATATGAGATACTTTAGATGAATATAAAAAAACTTGCATCACCAACTTAACTAGGGTTTCACAAAATATGTAAAGTTCTCATACATGTATATGATGAATCTCTAATAGCAATGTCAGCAAACCATTCAATAGCAGTTATAAAGAACACTAGAATTTATTTGTGTAGAACATCAAGTAGTTTAGAAAATTTGTTATGAAAAATGAGAGAAAACTCATTTATTTATATAAAAAATGGTAATATGAACATGTGCTTATTGTGCCTTCTCAGAAAGGTCAATACAATTCTTTGAAAAAGTCGCAACCCTTCAGAAAAGTCACCACTCTTCATTTTTCATTCACACCTTATAAAATCCAACAATCTCCTGTAAGAATGGGGAATGACTCTAAGCAAAAGAAACGGTCAAGTGTGTATTTTACAAGGAACGATTAATTGCATCTAGATAAGTAGATTTTCCTTTAAACTTTTCATGGTGAATATATGTCGGATATACTCGGTCAATTGATAGATTTGATATTTTTGTACCGTCGAACTTTGGTGTATACCTAGACAACCATATGATGTCACAAATCAATCATTTACCCTCTAGGATTCTTACAGTTGTGTTCGCTTCAGTCATGATAACACCTTCCGGTTTCATGAGTGTATAAAGAATGAGTTTTTACAATTATCCTCTTTGAAGCACCTTACACATCATACTCACATAGGTGATTCCTAACCGTGTTATCGCATAGATATATTATTTGGTCGAATCTGTCAAACCTAGAAATCATTAAAAAAATTAAAGCCTTAGTAACTCGTTAAAAAGTCTTAATTTTTATCCTTGTTCCTGAACATTGTCTTCATCACGAGAATGGATTGAGTTATTTGATAATGTTGAAGTGTGAGTCATAACTTTGTTTGATCTCCTTGACCTAGCTCTTGAGATCTCCACTCTGCTAGGTAGAGTTACCACCATTAGGGGTATTCACGGGTTGGTTTGGATCGGTTATTGGTCAAAACCAAAACCAAACCAACTTAATCGGTTTTAAAATTATCAAAACCAAACCAAACCAAATATAATATACATTTATCGGTTTGGTGATTATCGGTTTCG
>JAJOOD010001476.1:0-44728 GCA_029582525.1 Solanum tacnaense
CTTCAAAAACCAAATATAAAAGTAGGTGGGCCATCTTGGTGCCACGTGTCGAAAGAAGAGTGAATTTTATTCACTCTTCTTATATAGTAATATATTCAATTTTATAGTTTTATTACTAATAAAATAAGCAAAAGTAAACCTTTCAATGATTTATGATTTTTATTTGAGATAAGTATTAATAATCAATAACGAAGAAAAAAAGTATTATAATTACTATTTGAGAAATATCATTACATCAATAATAAAAATATGATTTAAAGCAAAAAAAGTTCAAAAAAACAAATTAAAAACACTCGGGCGTATGTTTTTACGCCCAAGACTTACGTTTTTATGCTCGGGGCTTATGCCTCAGATTTTAGGACTTACGCCTTATGGATCTACGTCGTTAATTTATTCCCCGAAGCGTTTTTGGTACGCCTCACCCCGAGACTCGCCCTGGGACTCACCCCTAAAACGATTTTTAAAACACTGGTTCTAATTTTATATTATCTACTTTTTGGTGAAAAATATGTAAGTATTTTCTTATAAATTCTTTTAAAGAATTGCAAAAATGATTTCTTAATTGCAACAGTCTTTAGACACGTTCATTGCTTCTTATATTTTACCTTGACAATGTTTCAAGTTGGATCTAAACTAATTTATGGTTGGTTTAATGTATTCTTGGCTTTGTAGGATCTCTATTTTACTTATTTTGATTACATTCCATGTAAACTAAGCATAATCATTAAATATATATAGATGTCTAAAATAATCGCAAGCGGCTCCTGTCCAGTAGAGCTTCTGTCTATTTCCTCCCGCGGAGCACTAGATTCTTTACACGTATTTCATAAATATTTGAATGAATTGATGTAATCATCCTTTAACCAGGGTTAATTATATTTACAATGGTCCTTCATCTCTTTCCAAATATTTATATTTTCACGACCAAATAGTAATACATCGTCTTTGTCGTGCTGTCCTCTCTATTCTTTTTGTTTTGAAATTTTTTATTTATATCCTCTTCTCTATTTGTAGTATGATTTTTAATTCAAAATAAAAGATTTTAACATAAAAATAAATAACAAAACCAATAAACAGATTGCAAAATTAACTTTTTTTGAAAATTCACTTTGAAAAAAGAGGGGCAACAAAGCAACACATAAATATTGAAAATCTCAATTTGATCGATCTCTCAATGCGCAGAAAGACAATATACAATTCCTAACACAATTTTTAATTTCAACCTAATTTAATTATCTAATTTCACTAAAGAACAAAATCGTGACAAAGTCTTGTGAAAAAATCATCAAAAACAGATCGATGATAATAAATTCCATTTTTTTGTGAAATTATTTTGATGTACCATGTCTTCCTCCTTAAACACTATTAAGAGATAGTTAAGATGAAACAGAGGAAAAAGAGAGACGTTTTTTTCTCTTTTGGAGACGGATAAAAAAAGTTAATCCTAGTTAAAGAATAAAGGGAAAAGGCTCAAAAATGCCTTTAACGTATTAGAAATGGTTCAAAAATGCCCTCCTTTCATCTTTTGGTTTAAAAATGTCTTAACGTTTTGTTTAGATTCAAAAATACCCTTTAGTTAACATAAATATGACATGAAATTTTACAAAACAAATGGTCAATTTTCATTGGTCCACGTCAAATAAAAAACCCTACTCAAATCCAAATCCAAACCCGTTTCACTGGCAAAAAATATTAAAGCCAGAACTCTTGGAGCATGCCTTTTTGCTGAAACTCTATACTATCAGTTTTCACAAAATCCACAACTATGCTCGTGGAATTGCTTGAAGCCACTCTTCCCTACTAATTCTTTGAAGGACAACACTCAAAACATTGTTTCATAGATTTTCTTTAGCGAAAATAGCAATCGATATACCAGTATGCCCATCAAAAATAAATTTAGTAAATTCATACGAGAAAACTGATGTTGTAGCTATTTCACAGGCAATTAACAGATTTACAAAAGCATATGTGATAAAATTACTGCGTAAACTGAAAAAGAGATCAATGAAATCCTCTAATGATCAGGCTTAATCAAGAAATAATCTTCCCCTTTCTTTGCCAAAGCACCGAAATTATTTTTTGCTTCATCCTCCTAATTCCCGCCTCACTCATTCTTTCACTCTATGTTCAGACACTATGCAAATTTTAATTCCCCGATTTCGATAAAACAAAACACAATCCCTCAAGGAACGGGTAAAAGATGCAAGGACTAATCAAAAACGGATTTGGGTTTAGCTTGAGTGGGTCTTTTTATTTGAAAAAAAAATGATGTGGATCAATGAAAATTGTCCATTTGTTTTGTTAAATTTCATGTCATATTTCTGTTAACTTAACGGTAATTTTGACCATAAACAAAATGTTAAGGACATTTTTAAACCAATAGGTGGAAGAAAGACATTTTTGAACCATTTCTAATACGTTAAGGACATTTTTGAGCGTTTTCCCAAGAATAAAACAAATCATTCCATTGAAATATTTATGGGACACGTGTAAAGCATCTAATGCTCCACTGGAGAAAATGAACAGAACCTCTACCGGACAGAAGCCGCTTTTGAAATAATCATCATATACTAGTGCTAGATGTATAAATCATGTCGATTAATTTTATCATTCTGCTTTATTGAATTGGAGGTTCATCTTAGACCATCATAATAGAGAAGGTGTACATTTGAGCCAATTGAATAATGATAAAAGTAAAAATATAAGAGAGATTAATTCTTTTCGCAAAATAGAGAGAAAAAAGAAATGGACTCTTTTTCTATTCTAAAATGTTTAAAACATGAGTCTTTTAAGTATTAGAGTTAGTGTCTGTGGACTAATCAAATACCTAAATTAGAATATAGATGATTCTAATGAAAAAAAAATATTAATTTTATAATCAGTTAATTTTTTTGAGAGTTGCCACATCTTTATTATAGAAGCCAGGATTTGAACCTCCCCAAATCTCTCTCCCCCCTTCCCAAAAAAAACATCTAAAAGTAAATAACTAATGGGCAGTCGATTAAAATTTATTTAAAAGCTAATTATAAAGGATTCTGTATCCTGAAAGTGAATTAAGATAGAATAATAAATCGTGATGATTTAAATTTTGAATCATGATTTCACGAGGGAGACTCTGTGATCTGTAAACGTAATTAGGTATCATTTAGATTTTGTTACTCCATTTTAAAATATGTATTAAAAATTAATTTAATTAAATCAAATAGTGAAAATAGTACATTAATTATAACTAGTTTAGAGATGAAAGGGAATATGCGGCAGCAGCCTGATTAGGGTCAGTTGGGTCACAGCTCACACCCTTTTTGTTTGTCGGGTGACGTTGCCTTCTTCGTTAGACTCGTTACCGTTATCTGATCATTTTCCAAAAGCTCATATTAACGGCGTTAAGTTTACTCCATTTTTCACGTCTAACAAAAATAGTCCCCGCGTAACACACAACTTTGAAGGAGGAGGAGGAGGAAGATAAGTTTGGGTTATTGGGGAGGGAGAAGAGAAAGAGAATTATCTGAAACTGTAGTTTAATTTGTTCTTCAACTGTTTCAGATCTCCCTCTCCCAATTCCCTTGTAAGAATTTTGTGGAACTAACATTCTTTCAGGTTTTGTATATGTTTACATTTTTGACAGTGTATCTGTATATATACATACAGAAGAAGTAGGAAGGGTATAGTGGAGGGATTATTCTTACAGATTGATTGTTTGATTGTGTGTATGTATATATATTGAAGAAGTAAGAATATGGGTTCTTCGGAGAACACAACTGGTTTAGTTCTAGCAATGGTTTCAAGCTTGTTTATTGGAACGAGTTTTATCTTGAAGAAGAAAGGTCTCAAGCGTGCTGCTGCTGCTGGCACTCGAGCAGGTCTGAAAAATAAATAAAAAAACTCTTTTCTGTTAGATCTTAACTTCGGTTTATTAGTCAATTTACTGCTGATTGAATTGGGAAAATCTGTTCGCTTGCTTGATTTCTCATTTATTTTGTGTATATGTAATTGCTCCTGGATTAAAGTTGCAGTGCTTGTATGGATGCACAATTCCAGTAATTAAGGATGGAATTGAGTTGAGAAATTGTTCTATGTGTGATATTAGTGAAATAATGTATCAATTAACTGCGAATTATTTGGCTTATGAACTGCTTCAATGTGTGATATTAGTGAAATAATATATCAATCAACTGTGAATTATTTGGCTTATGAACCGCCGTATCCATTCCTCTAAATTGAGGCCTGTTCGATATTCAAAAGATTCATTATAGTCGGATTACTTCACACTGACCATCCCTCCTCCTTTATCATGGCTTAGGACCAGATATGCGTTGTGAAACTCACAAGGGCAAAATTATATTAGTGAAAGAGTGTACTGCATTTAAAATTCATTATTTGGTGTATGTTGTTATTCTATATAGTACTTAATTCCTAAGCATGTTTATGACATTGTATATCTTCAATATAGGGTGAACTGTTCTGTTCAATTTGTTGTATTTATGTTGGTTCTACTTTGATTGATCATGACAATCTTTTTTAAGGGTGTACAGTTCTTTGTTCCTTAATTGGGTTGGTAGATACCGTATGGTAAACAGTGCTACTGACATACAACTAGAGCTAAGTTTACTAGGATTTTGCTCATTTCGGTGGTGGATTCAATTTCATTAAGGATCACTTTCAGTCAGGTCTTACTGTTCAGGCATGTGTTGGAAACAGAAATGAAGTGGGGGATGGAACACATGAAAAGAAAAGAAAAAATCTAGAAATCCAATATTTGGAAATGGACAGGAAATGTTAAAATATCAAATATGAGGTCTAAAGGCAAACTATTCATCTTAACATTTTCATGCCGTGTCTGTTGACAACGTTTCTAACCCCATTAGGTCCATTCTTTTTCTGTTTAGAGGTTACATGATGTGAATTGGCGAATTGGATTCTTGACATTCACGTTTCTAACCCTATTGTCAGTTACTTTAATTTAAACCATGAGTAGGAAGATTGATAAATAATACTTAGTTTTCTAGCTGATTAAATTTTTGCAACGCCAGTTTGAACAGCTTCTATTCTTATTCATGATCTTGCCAATCCATACATAATATGAGAAGAACCATTTTTCAGTTTGACATTATCGTGCAAGCAGAAGCTTTTATCCATGAAGTACTTATGAGTTCACAAGGAGTAATCTATGGCTGTACTTGTAGCGGAGCATATTTTGCTTGAAAGTTTATACTGTTTTGTTTTTCAGACTGCAGTCTAGCGTGTCAATTTTCCATTTAGTACTTTAATTGGCAAAATAACTTTAACATTTTCTTTCGTATCCTTTTTCCTTATTGTATACTTTGTCAATTTCAATTCGCCTGGTTAAACAGTTATTGGTGACTGTGATCTTCACTGCAGGAGTTGGAGGCTATACTTATTTGCTTGAACCCCTTTGGTGGGCAGGCATGATTACAAGTAAGTGGATCATGAGTTGTCTCCACGAGTAAACTTCATTCAGGATAAATACGCATTAGTATTGTTGTGGTCTTAATGACATTTGGATTTGGATATGCAGTGATTGTTGGGGAGGTTTCCAATTTTGTGGCCTATATTTATGCTCCAGCAGTTCTTGTGACCCCACTTGGTGCGTTGAGTATAATTATCAGGTGAGATTTTGAAGTCTTATGTGCTGTTTTGAAACTCTGTCAAGGAACTCCTGCTGATGTTTCCATAACTAACCTTGGTAAATCTGAATAGTGCTGTCTTGGCACACTTTATGTTGAGGGAACGGCTACAACGATTAGGTGTAGTGGGATGCATATTGTGCATAGTAGGATCTGTGGTAATTGTTATACATGCACCTCAGGAGCATATGCCAACTTCTATACAAGAAATCTGGATTTTGGCAATTCAACCAGGTCTGGACTTTTAGTGTTTTTTCCTGTTTATCTTGCTATAGGTTATGATTTTTCTCTCTCCTTTGAGCTCATTACGAATTTCTCTTCTGATTTTGTCTGCAGCATTTGTGATTTATGTGGCAGCAACAATATCCATAGTATCAGCTTTGATGTTTCATTATGAACCTCGTTATGGGCAGACAAACATGCTAATATATTTGGGAATATGTTCCTTAATGGGTGCACTTACGGTAATTATGTTTTCTTCTAGGCTTCTTCAAGTCATCATCTTTATTCCTACGTAGAATTTGTACGCTACGTTCTTCTTGGACATAATGCAGTTTTGCAGATGTGAACACTTTCCAACCCTGTCAAGATGTTTCTGTGGCTTTCTATTAATTTATTGTATTTGCAGGTTGTCAGCATAAAGGCTATTGGAATTGCAATAAAACTTACTTTGGAAGGAATTAGTCAGATTGCCTATCCGCAGACTTGGTTTTTTCTGGCTGTTGCAGTAATCTGTGTCATCACGCAGTTAAATTATCTAAACAGGGTAATGGCATAATACTTTCCAGCTTGACTGAGATCTGCTGTAATCCGTCTGATAAGTCATTTGCATTGCCTTTCCTAGCGTGAATTCCCAATTCTCTAAAACAAATGCCTATATACAGGACTAGCTCAGACCATACGTCATGTGTATATATGATGTCAGTTCCTCTGAATTTGAATGTTACTCCTATTGTAGTTATTTGTCTTTACGATATCCATGTAATGGTATCAATTCTTGCAGAGTATTTTTTGTGAATGACACGAATATAAAACAGAGAATCAATACTTGATACCAACAGTGCTACAATATTTGCCAAGTCTTTACATTCTATCTGTGTTTCAACTTTTGTGATTTGGCAATAAACTTGTTGCTCTTTCTTGTGTGATATGTGAGCTGTTTTAATATCTGAAACAAGTGCTCTGGTTGGGAATCTAGCAAAAAGCTGCTTCACATTAAAACTTTCCTTATTACATGAACCTTGAGATGCTCCTTGACCATTACAAAGTGCAGTAAATGGGCAGTGCATGCTATTATGCTTAATTTTTGGTTTTGCAATTTAGCGATATGCATGATATTCAGGATTATTCACATGGCAATTTTTTTTTTGGGGGTGGGGTGGGGGGGAGTGTCTGAAGCATTTTCTAACATTTATGCATCATTTTGATAGGCACTGGATACATTCAATGCTGCAATTGTTTCTCCAATATATTATGTAATGTTCACCACTTTGACCATCATCGCAAGCGCAATAATGTTCAAGGTATGTTATCAATTTGAAGCTATTCTTTGTTGTGGTCCTCTATTAATATGTATACCGAGTAAAGGCTGTGAACCCATCATTTGCTTTGTTATATTTCTTTGCAGGACTGGGCTGGGCAAGATGCTAGTAGCATAGTATCTGAGATCTGTGGATTTATCACAGTTCTTTCAGGAACAATTTTACTCCACCTGACTAGAGAACAAGAACCAGCAAATCCACCAGGTAAAAATTGTAGTTGAAGCATGTACCTGCTACCCAGCTATATAAGTCGTATGCCTCTCATCTTGATGTATGTATATCCTTGATATCATGCAGTCTAAAATCTTTTAAAATGTATGGCATTGGATCTGTATGTCTGCAATACCTAAAAACATATGTTGATTTGGGTGTAATTATCCTATTTTAGGTCAATTTGACTACTTATTTCCAATGAAACTTCTAAATTTGGTTACTTTGTGTTTTTCTGATTTCAATGAAGATGGTAAGGAACACAAATAAAATAATCGAACCTGTACTCCGCCTGATTTTAGTCGACCTTTCACCATGATTATTCCTTCTCGTTATGGGGCTAGACCACGAAAGGAGCACACATCTTTACGCTGCAGCATATGGTGAAATAGTGAGATTAGCTGCTCTAATTTTTCTTAATTGGTGCACATGCTCTTCTAATTTTGGGTACTTGGTTCTATGGTTAAACATCTTAAAAGAGCATGCGTTTCCATCATGTGACACATTAGCATCCTTTCATTGACATTGGGACCGATGACTCCCTTGAGCTTGTGATTGGCAGAAATTTTAAGCACTTGCTGGCATTAATTTTGATGTTATAGAACTTTCAGTAGAAGCTCAGGTCTGGAGTATACTTTATGTTCTTAGAAATGCTTCTGTAGAAGCTAGACTTGGAACTCCAAATTGAAGCCTCAATATATTTATACGACTGAAAAGTATTGCAAGTTTGTGCTTATAATACATTGGTTTATGCAGGAAATATATCGTGGTATGATGGAGAAGATATAAAAGTTATGGAGGATGGACATTACATAATGTTGAATGATTCAAACTATTTCCGCTGATATCATCTCATAGATATACATTCTATATTTCGACTGCAAAAGTTGAAGCTGTATCCACAGCTGATGCTTGATTTTTGAGCATTCTTGCTTAAGCTCAGCAATGTTGAGCTTTAGAACTGGGAGACGAGTTCTTCTACAAGCACAATTTTGGGAAAGGCTATTGAGTTGAAGTCACCTTGTAACTGAAGCTTGGCATGGATCCTTGCTGAGCTGCTGTTCAAATTGAGGTTTGTACATACCCGGTGATGTCTCTTCATTCAGTTGGTTGTGTAGAGTATTTTAGTTGATTCATGTTGTAATTTATTGTGCCACCAAATTGGTGCAGACATATTAGGAGTTTTTTAGTGTGAGAATGTTGCATAGTGAAGAAGGTTACAGCAGTAAGTTAGATCATGTATTTACGGAGTTCATGATATGGAAATCTGGCCTGCTTATTGACGGGTAATGACCCGACCCCGTCACCCTTTAAAATCTGTTTCATGTTTGTATGGTGAGCTAATTAATTTCACATCTAAGAGTAAATTTGTTCTTTCTGTAGACAATTACTATCATAATATTTTTCCTTGTAATTGATATTTTTAGGACTTAATCATAATTAGTAATTGTCGTTTGATGTTAAGATTATGAATTACTATCAATATGTATTAGACTCTATTTACTATTTCTGAATTCAATTTAATAATTTTTAGTTAGGTAAGAGTAACAAGATACTCAACATATTGGGAAAAGCTTGACAAAATTATTATTAAGGAATTTAATAAATCATTAAACCTCTTACTAAATTCAATCGGTATAATCTTGTTTTATATTATCAGTCTTAAATCGGTATAAAAGAGGCCTATTGCCCTAAAAACTGTGATAAATCCTAGCACAAGCTCTCACTATCTTCTTTTTTTCATAATACTCTTGTCTTATTTTTTCAAGTGTTTCTACTTGTTGGTTTTCCTTTTCCCTCTTTATTTTCTACTCATCAATAAATTATTATGAGGATTACCTGTAATTTCTTAGTTATTACACCAAGATATGGAATGCAATATTTGTGGTCTACAATTACACATTTACACGTCTTGAATAAAAAATAAAAAAAATTATATAATCAACGCAAAGTCCTTTTCCTTTCAGATGAAGGAGTTAATCTCCACCGTTGATCAAGACGAATCTATTCCGTAAAATCGCTTCTTATCGAACGTTGACCGTTGGATTAAATCAACGGATCCTCTTATGTATATTAAAAAAACCCTATTTGTTCGCTTGAAACGAAAGCGAATTCTCTCAAAAAAAACCTACACAGAGATAAAGAGTCCAAAGAGCAATAGCAAAGAGCAAACATGGCGGCAACCGTGAGCGCGTGGGCAAAACCAGGCGCGTGGGCACTTGATTCGGAGGAGAACGAGTTGGAGCTTCAAAAGGAAGAGTCAGTGAAGGTTGAAAATCACTCCAATGGCGGCGGTGCCGGTGGCCTTGCCGATTTTCCATCTTTGGCCGCTGCCGCCACCACCAAAACGAAGAAGAAGAAGCCACAAACCCTATCCCTTCAGGAGTTCAGCACTTATAGCGCTGCTAAGAAGTCTCAAACTGCCGCCGCTGCCGCAACCAAAGGCCTGACACCGGAGGAAGTCTTGATGCTCCCCACCGGTCCTCGCGAGCGCACTGCGGAGGAACTTGACCAGTCTCGACTCGGAGGTGGTTTCAGATCGTACGGTTACGACAAGCAAGGGGGGAGGGGTTCGTCGGACGATTCTCGTAGGCAGGGAGGGTTCCGAAGGGATACCGATAGGGAAATTGCTCCCTCTCGTGCCGACGAGACTGATGATTGGGGTGCAGCTAAGAAAACATCGGCTGGTAATGGTTTTGAAAGAAGGGGGGAGAGAGGTGAAAGGGGAGGTTTTTTCTCCGATTCCCAGTCTAAAGCTGATGAATCTGATAATTGGGCAGCGAATAAAGCTTTTGTACCCTCTTCTGGTCGAAGATTTGATAGGAGAGGGAGTTTTGGGTCAAACGGTAGTGATTCCGATTCGGATCGGTGGACCAAAAGGAAGGAAGAGGAAGGTGGACGGAGATTTGCCTCCGGTGGTGGTGCATTCGACAGTTTAAGAGAAAGAAGAGGCGGCTATGATTCCAACGGTGGCGTGGATTCAGAAAATTGGGGGAAGAAGAGAGAAGAGAACGGAGTTTCTGCTGGTGGTGGTAGGCCAAAGTTGAATTTGCAACCAAGGACATTGCCGTTGAGTGAAGGACAGCAGAACGGTAATGAGCCTGCGCCTGTGCCTGTCCCTGTGGCGAAGCCGAAAGGGGCTAATCCATTTGGGGCAGCTAGACCAAGAGAGGAGGTATTGAAGGAGAAGGGACAGGATTGGAAGGAGATTGACCAAAAGATTGAGTCTTTGAAGGTAAAGGAGGCTTCTGAGTCCATTGATGGTGCTCCGATTGTAAAGAAAGCTTGGGGGAGTCCTAACGGGAAGCTGATTTTTCGCGAGGACAAGACCGAGAAGAGTTGGAGGAAGCCCGAGCTGAATGAAGTTCCTCCTTCCAGGTCTGATGGATTCTTATGTTAGATTCTAGATTTATCAACTCTTGTCGTATGTTGACTGCTGTTTAATTTTTCGTGACTTCATGGATTATTACTGCTTTCTATTCGCAAAACATACTGTGACTAGTTAATTGGTTATAGATATTTGTGTAGCCTTGTTTAGGGGTTTAACAAGTTATGTTAAGCTTACTTTTATTGTTTGCTGGATTTCCCTAAATCTAACTCCCTATACTCCCATATGCTAGAGCATGGTGTGTACCAAGTATGATGTAGTCGTGTATTCACATAGTCCAAGTGTAGTTGTAAAGCCATCGATGACACTAGTTTTTTATCTGCTTGCTTGATATTGAATGATTATTAACCAGCTCTTGGACCTGACACTCATTGGTAGGACTTAGTGAACAACCTTGGTGTCGAGCAATGCAGTAAAAAGCTGCCTTCCCTTTTTCCCATGTATTGGCCTCAGAGGAACATTTGTATTCTATGCATTTCCTCCTAATTTAGGGTAATAAAGTGGGGGTTTGGATGCAAAATGTATACATATGATTTGTACAAACTCTAACTAACTTGTGAAAAGAATGAGGCTTTAAAATGCTTGATGTGCTGATTCTTGCTTCTGGTTAGTGCATTTTCTGGCAAGGAGTCAACTTGGAGTCAGATAGGATTGGGTCGATTATCCTATGGACGGGGGAACTTTCTCTCTTGTTCCTCTGTTTTGTTTGAGCCGCAGCTTTGAGTTTTACATACTTTGCTGATTGTGCACCAGTCTTGTACCTAAATGACATGGTTCCTGACACTCATTTTTGTAATGTTTTGTTGTAGTGCTGAGGAAACTGTAAACGGGGCTGTTGAAGAAACTGTAAAGGAAACTGCTGAATCTGGTGGTGAGCCACAAATATGATGCCAAAGGAAGTAAAAGTTTATGAGCTATGTTTCCTTCAGAGTTTGAAATAGATTCATGTGATGCGAAGCATTGAGGCAATTTTGATAGAACTTGTTATTCTTAGTGTTTTTGTTTTCTGTGTACCTACACCAACATTATCATTTTGCTATTTATGTTTGTTCTTTTTTCTGTTGATTCAGTTTAGCATTGTTTGTTCTTAAGCATCATTCTTAGGTGTGGAACACAAAGGGGATAAAGACTGTTAAAGATGATAGATTTTGATTTTTGATGATCACTCTTAATTTATTTTTGGACTTTTTCCGTGATTCTTATCATGTTCTGTTCTTCTTCTTGTTAGTATAAAATAGATGTTCTAAGTTCTAACTGGAATGAAGATTCATCTTTATTGAACTCTCATCTCTTCACTCTGCTTCTTCTAGACTTTAAATTTAAGAAATACTAACGTTTTGCCTCTAGTAGGTTAAGCTTTAAATGAGCTTTCTTTTAATAACATATCATGATTAGTACAAAAATATCAATATTTCATCGGATAATAGAATATATGCATATTATCTGTTTTTGAAATGTTTTTGGTTCGAGTAACACATATCAAAGAAGTTAGAATAAAATGGTAATGTGTGTTATAGTTTAAATTCTTTGGACAACATTATCATTTGCTGTGTGTTCCCTGGTTTTGAGTTGGTCGGCAAGAGATCAAAAGACATTATGATAAGAAACTGTAACTTCGATTTTCTTAAAGAACTATTTGCAATAATTTCACCTAACATCTAAAGCTAAAGCTATATTGGAACTAAAACGTAATTGTCAACTATTTCCCTTATCATTTTACAACATTTATAGATTTTTTATAAAATAAGCTGACAACTTTATTCTAAGAAAAAATAGGTCCATTCATTATCCAAGATACGTGGCGATCTTCAGATTACATATTTTATCTTCAAAGATAGATTAGTCCTTTTGCGATGTGTTGACACGTTAATTACATTACTATTAAGTAATAATGTCTCTAATTATCAATCATAATACATTTTCATGGTACGACAGCACATCATTGTGTCATTTGTAGTTCTATTGTTATTGTTTTCTTTAGCTAATGTTATTCATGAACACGACTCGGACGGCTCTCTAATATGTTATGCATCAACCACGGTAAATTTACAAATGGAAATCAAATTAAAGAGTGATATGTATGTAATTTTATTTCTACGATCCTCAACTCAAGTAAATTATACTCCCTCTATTTCAAAAAGAGTGACCTAGTTTGAGTTGATACGGAGTTTAAGAAAATAAAAAGACTTCAGAATCTTATGGTCCTAAATTAAAGTTATGTCAAATATACAAAATTGTTCTTTAGTCTTGTGGCCTTAAAAATGGTACGTGGAAAGCTGAAATTAATATATTACCAAAAAAGGAAAGAGATCATTCTTTTGAAACAGACTATAAAAAAGAAAGTATCAAATTAGGTATAGGAAAAAAAATCAAATGTAAGAAATAACAGTAAACAATAAATAGTATATCAACCGGATATCCCTTTATAACCCAAATGCTTTTTACTCTGTTTGTCAACGTTCAACTGGAAACTGCATTACTCAACAAGATGTTGTCTATTATTATTGCATATTTACACTTTATGTTTCCTCAATTTGAAAGTCATAGCTGTAATTGCAACTTTCTTTCGTTTCACATTTGTATTATTAAATAAATAATTCATTTTCTTATGAGCAATTCTTGTCACATGAGACATATGACTCTTGGTTTAATTTTTAACGAATGCTTAATAATGATGTACATTGTAGAAAGAATATGGGAGCTTTATTTCTATTTGTCCCTCAAAGTCTGTCTTACTTAGTCCTAAAAGTACAACTATCCACATTTCTCAACGCTTGATCGAAAGTCCTAAAAGAGAATAATTGTTATTGCGTACATGCCTCAACGCTTGATCCAAAAGTAGTTGTACAATTAAGTTGTAATGGGTCATCAAGAATCTTTAAAAACAATTATATTCATGGTTCCTAAAACACATGGATACATTAATTTGAAGGATATTTAAGTGATCATGAAACTAAGTTTCTAAAAGAGTAGTAGTTTAATTTGCAATTATGTCTATAATTATGTACCATCTGTACATAAAGCACTATGGCAAATAAGAATGGTTGGTGATTGCAATAAATTGATTTAGTTTGCATGATAAAAAGCTGGATCACAATGATTTTTACCATGTCTTAAATGAATTTCCGTACCCATATTGTTCCTCCGTCCCAAAATAAATATCGCTTAAGAAAATCAATGACAAAAATAACAATAACTGTTTTATACTATATCCTTATGAGTAATACTTCTTAATGGTGGTCAAATATCAAGAAAAATATAGTAACTTAGTAAACTATATCTAACATTTTTTAAATAGATATGAAATGAGCTACAACAACACTTATTTTGAAACGGAGGGAGGATGTAGTATTTGCCAATTTTTCAAAAAACTCATTAATTGAGACAGTTGAGTGTTGCTGTATAACCAAAACTTCATAAATTCTTGCCCTGCTTTTTTTTATTCACATTCAAGATTGGAGTCGAAACCAACCCATTACTGGCTTTTACTACTTAAGTACTCCATATTTCTCTTGCCATCAGAACTCAAAAGAACATCATGGATTGGTCACAAAAACTTTACTTTACTGCTTTTCTAATTGTTGCAGCAGCCATTCGGGGAATTCATGGTTATACTATGGTCTCTGGAACTGTCTTCTGTGACCAATGCAAAGATGGCCAAATCTCTCTCTTTGATTATCCTCTAAATGGTAACTAAAACTATTTAATTACTACTTAAGTTCCCATATGACATTATAATCAACTCTGTTTTTGGTACTTCTTATCCAATGTTTTGTCCTGCTTCTTGATTATAACAGAAAAATCGAGTCTTGAAAATCTTGATTAAAAGGCAGGACGGTGCACAAAGCTCCCGTTATGGACAGGGTTTTTTGATATTTCTTATCCAATGTTTTGTCCCACTTCTTGATATTCTTGGATTATAACAGAAAAATTGAATCTTGGTTATAAGGGCAGCATAGTGCATAAAGCTCCTGCTGTGCATAGGATCGGGAAAGGGTTGGATCGCAATGGGTTTATACCTTACATTTCTGGAAGAGTTACTTTCCACTGTTTGAATCTATGACAGACTCTTTACATTGCATCAAAGCTCCCTTTTCAGTCTTGAATCTTGATCAGACTCGAAAAGAATCCTCTTCTTACTAGCATTGTTACTTAAGTTTTTGAGTTCCAAATTGTGTGCAGGAATAAATGTAGCAATGGCGTGCCCAGACAACAATGGACAAATGACAACATGGGGAGAAGATACAACAAATTGGCTAGGAAATTTTGCCATGAAGTTTGATGGAAATCCAGATTTGAGTGGCTGTGTTGCACAGGTTTATCTAAAGTACTTCATTTTTTTTTCTATACCGATGGTTGATTTCTCAGAAAGTCACTTTTCTTCTTGATTCCATTTTACTTCAACACACTGAACATCTGAGAAATCAACTCGTCATGACATTAGTATGAGACTGATGAGCTTAAATGAAGTGACACTATGAATGAAGATTCATATGATCGACCTCAGATTGTTTGAGATTGAGGCGTAATTGTTATTATTGTTCCACAGGTTACAAGCAGTAATGAGCAAGGGAAAAGAGGATGTGGGACAGGAGGAGGACCAGGAAAGTCACCAAGATTAATATTTAGGATGTTTGATATGAATATGTACACAATTGATCCTTTGATTTCTCAGCCTTCAGATCCAATGTCTTTCTGTCCAAAATTTTCATTCCCACAGCCACACCCCAACCCTGTTTCCCCTGCTACACCACCATCAACACTTCCATATCCACCTACTCCCTCATTGCCTCATTTACCCTCATGGCCTCCTTTACCCCCAATGCCTCATTTCCCCTATTTGGATGCTTCAGCTTGCTCACATCAGTAAGTCTAACATTTTCTTGATAACGTCACCTAGAAGATATATTCATATGTTAGAAAGTGAGATTAGTAACATGAAATATAAAACACTTTTAGGGGTCGTTTTGGTAGCTGGTTAAAGTTATGCAGGTATTGATTAGTTATAAGGGAATTTATGTATTATTTTATGCAGTGATTAGTTATGAAGGGTTTAGTTATTCATGTATTATTAATTTCACCTTCTATCTGGCATAAAATTATACATAAATTCCCTCGTAACTTATATATATATTAACTATGCGGGTTTTAGATTGCAAACCAAACACCATATTAATTTTATACATGAATAATTTACCTCTTAACTAGCTGCTAAAGGTGGTATCACTTATGCAGAATTTAATACATGCATGATTGATCTCCAAACCAGCTACCAAACGACACCTTACTACAACCATTACACAGTTATGTAAAAACTTTTACACTGTAGCAGTAAATGCATAGCTAAACTACTCTCTTTAAAAAGGAATTGTCTTTATGGGGTCTGTACATCTGGACCATTATTTGTTCACATCTTTAACTACTTTTGTTGCTATAAATTTTTTCCCAGCGTCGGTGGAGCATAGTCAAACAGGGCTAAAAACATTGTTTAAATATTGACATCAGATAAAGAAATTAGTACAATTTTGTTACACAATGACAACATTTGTACAACAAGAACCTTGGATCGTTTGACTAGGCACAAAGTTAAAATTACATTATTTTAAATATAGAAATGTGACGTTCTTTTTACCTGTAGGAGCTGGATGATGCCAGAATACCGCTGCTACTGGAAAGTAATAAATCCAGATTTGAAAGTAGGTGTTGTATTTGGGCTGATTGCTGCTAGAAAATATGGAAGTGATATAACGTTATGGGAAGGAATGCAAGGCAGAGGAGAACCTTATAAAACTTTGTTAAGAGAAGGGACAACTGCACTTTTGAATTCTTATAACAGTGTACAATTTCCATATCATCCATTGAGTGTTATTCAACATATGAATTGGGCATTAATGGGATCAACTCAACAAGTTATGCATACAGCTTTGAATTTCTTGAGGGCTAATTCTGGAAATGGAAGAACTACTTGCAAGTTCAATCCTTGCAAGTGATTATTAGTATTAATTTCACTTCTTAGTGTACTTTTAATTGATTTGTAGTTGAGTTAATCACGTTTATATTACTCTCTATTTAGTAATACGTTGTTGGCGTATACTTGTGTCTACATTTGCTCTGTACGTCATAGTATTTTGGAATCGTATGTTATTGATTCCCAAAATCATTGTTGATTGCTACAGTATGAAAATAAAGAACTACTTTGAAATTTTCCGTACGGTGGAATTTCATTTGATACCTCTTATTTTCCCACAATAAGCTTGTCAACATTACACTTTAGCCATCTCAAAATGTCAATATTACAATTTTATTTTCTGTTTGCAAGGAGGTATAGTAAAGATGAAATTGAATGAACAGCTAACTATAGTTTTTTTTTATTTCCTATCCGTCAACATTACACTTTTAACATTTTCTTGGGGCACCAAATACAGCTGGCTTAAAGCTTAAAATAATAAGTAATCCCCAAGACTATCGGCTCTATGTTTGAGACTTGAGGCAAAGGTAGCTTCATACGAATTATGCACATGGCAAGGGAGTAGAGATTGATGATAAATCTCCACTAATTATCTTGAATCAGAAAAACAAAGATGGAAGGCTGCTCGGTTTTCAAGATTGAAGAAACCAGCATTAAAGAAATCCACCAAGCATTTGCTCAAGGCAAACTCACCGCAAGAAAACTAGTCGACTTTTACCTTCACCAAATCGAAACCCTAAATCCGCTGCTTCGCGGGATTATCGAGGTAAACCCGGAGGCCCAAAATCTAGCTGATGAGGCTGACCGAAACAGAGTTGACAGTAGTGAAACTGGAAGCTTTTTAGGGGAGTTACATGGAATCCCAGTGCTTCTTAAGGATACATTTGGGACAAAGGATAAGTTGAATACTACTGCGGGTTCATATGCTCTGCTGGGATCTGAAGTGAGGCAAGATGCTGGAGTGGTGGAGAAATTGAGAAATGCAGGTGCTATTATTTTGGGAAAAGCTAGTATGAGTGAATGGTACAAGTTTCGTTCTCTCAGTGGAGTTCCTAATGGCTGGTGTGCTCCATCTGGACAAGGAGTGGTTCGTTACTCTTTTTCTCCTTTTCTTTATTAGAAAAACATCTTTGATCAATTGATATATACGATGATGCTCTCTTCCCATAGATCCTAGGGGTTCTCGTTTGGCCATAGATTTTGAAGGTGGAACTTGAAATTTTGAGGTTTTGACATGCATTTTACACCTAAAAACTTTGACCCCAAAACTGGATAAATATTGGTCTTAACCAGATATTCGAAACTTCAAAAATATTTAAAGATAATTTTTCAAAATCTATGGTCTATCGCTAGTTGCATGTGACATGAGAAAGATATTCCAGCCTAGTTCTAGTTTCGTCACTTAATCTTTGTTTCCGGATTGAAACTCCTTGGTCGTATGTGTCACATAGTCCTTACAGCTAACAAGAAAGCAAAACGTGAAAAATAATTTGAGAAATGTAGACAGAGTAAGAAGCTATAGTTCTGAAAGGAGATGACTATATTTTGTCGATAGATTGTGCAGATTACCAGCCTAAAGCTCCTTGTCTGGATAATCTTTTATGCTTCAGAACTATTAGTATAGAATTGAATACGTCTTCTTATTGGTAAAGCTAGGAAGAGTATTATATATCATCTTCGAGCTTCCTAAGACTAACTATCCAATTTTTAACATAACAAGCATCTAATAGCTCCTCCAAAGAATGTATTACATTTACCTTTTCAAAATCCTTATTGCCCGTCTGGATCACCATGTGGATCAAGTAGTGGCTGTGCAATATCTGTTGCTGCAAATATGGCAGCAGTCTCTCCTGGGACTGAAACTCACTGCTCCATCATCTGTCCAGCGGATCATAACTCAGTTGTAGGGCTGAAACCTACTGTTGGGTTCACAAGTCGGGCAGGGATCATACCAATGACGCCCCTCTGGGACACTGTTGGGTGAGCGTATTTTCTTTACTTGCTTTCTTTAAATTTATTACTATTGATTAACACAAGTAGAAGAGTAATTATCCGAAATCTGACCAGTGTTCTGTTATCATATCATTGCACAAGTTAAGGTGTTCAGGAAATTGATGTTAATTTTTAAGGAAGCTGTGTTAAACAGAACATTTCCTTGTTATTCAGGCCTATATGCAGGAATGTTACAGATGCAGTTTACATGCTTGATGTAATTGTTGGATCAGATCCAAGAGATGAAGTCACCGCGGAAGCAGCTAAATATATTCCTGAGGGTGGCTACAAACAGTTTCTCGTGGAAGATGGTCTAAAAGGGAAGCGAATAGGCATTGTCAGACACCCATTTGTGGAAATGATACATGGAGCAATCGAAAAATCAGCTTTTGAGCATCACCTAGATTTGTTAAGGTATGAAGCTTTGTTACCTCAAAGTCACCTTTTATCTGCAAAATCACAAATAAAAATAACAAGTCCTATTTAGTTCGTTTTATTTGTAATTATTTGGTGGACTTGATGTTGGAATTTAAGACAAGAAGGAGCAGTTCTGGTAGACAACCTGAGCATACCACATATTGAAGAGATTATGGATTCAAATCACAGCGGTGAAGCGTTGGTGATGATGGTTGAATTCAAGAGCTCAATCAATGCTTACCTGAAAGAGTTGATTACTTCTCCTGTCAGGTCATTGGCCGACATTATCGCTTTTAATGAACGCAACTCTGAGTTGGTACGCACTTTACTTTGCAACAAAGGTCTTTAGGCATTAAGTAAAACTAATATCAAGAAACAGGAACGGTTGGATGGAAGTGGAATAAAAATTGTCATTTGTTTTTTGTGGTTTACATGCTTTGAAGTAACATGAAAATGTCCAATGAACCTTTTGATTACAGGAAAAACTTGCTGAGTTTGACCAACATACTTTTATAGAAGCCGAGAAGACAGACGGATATGGAGAAGAAGAGAAGAAAGTTGTGGAGAAGTTGAAAAACTTTTCACAAAATGGATTTGAGAAAATGATGAACCACCATGAGCTTGATGCAATGGTCGTGCCTGGTTCACGTGCCTCTCCCGTTTTTGCAATAGGTGGCTACCCAGCAATAACCATTCCAGCCGGGTATGAAAGTGATGGCATGCCATTTGGCATCTGTCTTGGAGGTTTGAAGGGTACTGAACCAAAGCTGATTGAAATTGCCTATGCCTTTGAGCAATCTAGCAAAGTTCGACGACCTCCTTCTGTAATTTAATATTGCTTTACCCTGAAGATTGAGTATATTTGGAATGAAGAAAGCAAAGAACGTTGCTTGCTGCTGAATGTGGAGCTAATGGTGCAATGTTGAACTAATAGAATAGAATGCTTTTATTTTACTGCACAATGCTAAATCTCTTAGTTGTAGTCAAAACAGTTTCCTTCTTTTTTCCCCCCAATTTCAGAGACATTGTTTCTCACTTAATTGTTCTCTTCCGATCCCCTGTTGAGGGTTTTTTTTATTTTTTTATTTTTGTTCTTCTATACCCATTCTTTATTATGACTAGATTTCATTCTCTGTTTCAGAATTATAGCACCCAGCTGAATTATTCCTTTTGTTGATTAATTCAAGAAAGAATAAGGCACAGGATCTGATTAGTCGATCTAAAATATACCTCCATATAAGGAGACAGTTGCCGGATACCGCCGGCATAAATACTTTGACCAAAATTACTCAATAGAGATTTTAAAGAGCCTGTGGACTCAAATATCATAAATAATTTGGAGAGTGAAGTGCAATTAGATCCACTTTTTAGGTGGTCTGCTTGCCATGAATGTTTATTCTTTGTCCGCATTACTTACTCTTACGGCCATATCACTTTTTGGATGGTCGTATATTGATATTTGCCATGCATTCTCGATTAAAGAAGCTAGCATTAGCGATCTGCACCTTGCTTTTAGCCAAAACCAGCTTACATCGAGGCAGCTCGTCAAGTTCTACCTCGGAGAAATTTCACGACTTAATCCCGTTCTCAAAAGTGTCATTGAGGTAATTATATTGAAATGTGTGATCATCTCATATAAAAAATATATTTTTATTTACTTAATTATGTCTTTAACAGATAAATCCCGATGCACTCTTGGAAGCTGACAGGGCTGACAAAGAGAGGAACGATGCAGCAAGCTCTTTGTCAATGTTGCATGGTGTTCCAATCCTTCTTAAGGATAACATTGCAACAAAAGATAAGCTTAACACTACCGCTGGATCATTTTCATTACTGGGATCAGTGGTGGCCCGTGACGCGGGTGTAGTGACAAAGCTGAGAAAAGCAGGTGCGATTGTACTAGGGAAAGCTAGCCTCAGCGAGTGGGCTCACACTCGGGCGCTAAAGGCGCCCAATGGCTGGAGCCCTAGAGGTGGACAAGGAAAGGTAAGTTATATATGTCAACTGGAGCTATAAAAAAAATACTTCCGAATAGTAACACCACTAAAAAGCAGTCTATGATGGGAAAATTATGCAATGAACTAATGAGAGGTACACACTTTTTCTATGCAGAATCCTTACGTTCTCTCCGCGGACCCTTGTGGCTCGAGTAGTGGATCAGCAATATCAGTGGCAGCAAACATGGTATCTGTGTCAATAGGGACAGAGACCCGTGGTTCAATCTTATGCCCGGCCAGTTCCAATGCAGTTGTAGGCATCAAGCCAACCGTTGGACTCACTAGTCGAGCAGGGGTCATCCCAGTTACACCTAGACAAGACACTGTTGGGTACACACATTCTAAATCCACATCCGTTAATTTGATACTTCTTCTGAACGATACCAATACAACAATACTAACTTGTCATATGCGTTGGTTGAACAGGCCAATTGGCAGAACAGTAGCAGATGCTGTTCATGTTCTTGATGCCATCGTAGGCTTTGACCACAATGACGCAGCTGCAACTGCTGCAGCAGCTAAATTCATTCCTCGTGGTGGTTATACTCAATTTCTGAAAGTAGATGGCCTTAACGGCAAGCGAATTGGAATAGTGAGAGACCCCTTCTTCAATTTCACTAATAATCCTTCCCTCGCTCAAGCTTTTGAGAAACATCTCCAAACACTAAGGTAACTTAGCTAGTTGTTTCTGAAGATATCATTATTTGTTAAAAAGGTACGTCTAAAATCTTAATCTGTGAAGATATAACGGATGGCAGTGAGAGTCTCTGCCTTTTTTAATATCATGTTGGAGTGTAAAGACCACTTTACTTAACAGATCGTTATACATTCAGACAATTTCCTGTTTTCCTCAAATGCAGGCTACAAGGTGCAGTCTTGGTAGACAATGTGATGATAGCCAACCTTGAGACAATTTTAGACTTTAATCTGAGTGGTGAAGCATCAGCAGTATTGGCTGAATTCAAGATAGCCTTAAGTGTTTATCTGAAAGAGCTAATCGATTCCCCTGTTCGATCCTTATCAGATATAATAATCTTCAATCAAAAAAATCCCGAACTGGTACGTTATTCATGATCAAATAATCTACAAGATTGAGTCGATATGACCGAATTAACTTCACTAGTTGTCATCCAACTAAGTTTCAGTTTTACAGAAAGTCACACAACTTTGATTTCTCATTTCAGGAGATGCTAAAGGAATTTGGTCAAGATATATTTTTGGCAGCTGAATCTACAAATGGAATTGGGGAAACAGAATTGAAAGCTTTGAAGAATTTGTCAAGATTAACAAGAAATGGATTCCAAAAGTTGATGAAAAAGTATAAGTTGGATGCATTGGTTACTGCTGGCTCTAGTGTTGCTGCAGTTCTTGCAATTGGTGGATTTCCAGCAATTATTGTGCCAGCTGCTTATGACAAAGGGGTGCCTATTGGCACTTGTTTTAGTGGGTTGAAAGGCTCAGAGCCTAAATTAATTGAAATTGCCTATGGCTTTGAGCAAGCAACTCTAATTAGAAAGCCTCCTACATTTTTGCCCTAAAAATGTACTACTATTAGAAAAATATGTACTATGTTCCTTTTGTTTGCTGTGTGCATTTCTTATTTGAAATATAGAGAGGCATGTAACTCAATCTTAAAGAGCGAAAAGAAAATCGAATTTGAAAAATCAAACACTCTCTTCCGTACAAAAAATCAAAAAGGTATTTAATTTCTTTCCTAAATTTGCCATAATTCGATAAATATACAATTTAATAGTAATAATTATGTCAATCTAAAAAGAAAAAAAAAATCATAATTAAAGAGTATGTTTGTCATTACCTTTAGGACCCGTTTGGTAGGAGGTATTAATCAAAATAGTCAATGGATTAAAATTTAGTCCAATAAAAACATTGTTTGGTTACTTTATTTAACCTAATCCATGGATTAGTTATACCTCATACAAAGTCTTGTTTTATCCCTAGAAAAGGGAGGGATAACTAATCCAAGGTTTAACAATTCTTGGATAAGACCCCTAAATTACTAAACTATCCCCAAATCTTTTTTTTTTTTTTGTAATTTAATGCTCTTTTTTATTTATATGAGAATATTTATAAATATTCTTTTAAATTCTCCAAATTCGTTCCATGTAATTTGATGATTTCACAAATTCATATTTTTTTCTCCATGTTTGATTTGTTATATTGAGTTGATTTTTTCGGGTTTTTTTTTTTAAATGTAGTTCATCGATTGACCACTTGAACTATTTTTAAAAAAAATAAGTTTTGTGTATTTGAACAATTTAAGTAGCCTTAAATCTATGTTAAGTTTAAGATTAATATACTGTACTATCAAGGATCTCTATGGTGGCATATCACACCTCAAAATTTAATAATAAATTTTTAAATATATTTTAGTATTTAATTTGACAAATTAAATGTAATATAAAATCTCATAGTAACTCAAGGGTTTAATAGGAAAGAAATTTTTTCTAGAATTTTAAACCAAACATAAGATTATATGGGAAGCATGAACCAAACACTTGATAAAAATTAAAAACTAATCCCTGCATTACTAAACCCTGCATTATTAATCTCTGCAATACTAATCATGCATTAGTAATCCCTGCATTATGCATCTTTGTACCAAACGATCCCTTAATGACGGTTGATTTTGGATGCTTTAATTAAGCATAGTCATGGGGTGAGTAAATAAATTGATGAACTAATAAACAAGACGTTACCAAATATTATTCGTCAAATTATCAAATCAGGCCCCTTAGGACCAACACCTATCATGATTACAGAATGAAAAAGAACCAAATCGAATTGAAAAAATAAAGTAGGATTTGAACAAATACTTACTTTCGTCCAATTTTTGTGATGGCAATTCATGCCTAACTAAACATTAAACTGTAGTTTTGGAATGCAAAATTTTTCTATATAATTTGAACTCTATATATGGGTAAATTACATCACATAAATTGAGACAAAAAAAATAAGTTTTAATTTCTTTGTTTGTTGTTCTATAAAAAAAAATTAAAGTACCAATTAAATTCCTCATAAATCAATTTGAATTATATATTAATTTAATTTTTAAATAAATTGAACTGGACGAATAAAAATTAATGGAGGCAATAAGCAAGTGGATCAATAATTCATCACAATCGAATGAGTTAAAACGAATCATGTTTTTATGCAGTAGTACTAATTTTGTTAATTTCTGAGTAGGAGACACTCTCGTGGTTGGTGTGTCATTTCAATTGTTGTTGAGTTTGGATGCTTTTGTTGACGCCCACACTTGGAATATATAGTAGTTAAGGGGTAGGTAAACTTGATGAACTAAACACACACAATTACCAACTCTTATTTGTCTATTCTTTTTTTAGAAAAAATTAATCATGGTGACTGAATCAGTTTGTGCGCATTTTAGCTAATTTCATGTGATAATAATGTCACTTCAAGGCTAAAACAATCGGAAAGAAATCATCTAGTGTTTTATCTATATTGGAATTTGAACTTAAGAGTCATAATGCTCAACCTACATTATTAACCTTCTGGTCACACCTTAAGTACTCTTCTTCATTATAATTTCGTACAAGACATCAGGCTTGCACTATAACAAATAAAGGATTTGGTGGCAATAATATAATTATCAATATATTATATTTAGCAACATTAATAAATATGAATATTTATAACTAATCGGAGTACTTTTTTTATATAAATGTCAATAAAGATTTTAGTTCCTCTAAATAGAGCAACATTAATTCAATTAGTATTACAATTTTTGTAGAAAAAAGGAAAACAAGGAGTAAGATAAAATTTGACGCAGCATAACCAAACAAATCTTATTAGATCCTAAAAGATTAATTATCTCTTGCGTGAGTATAGAAATAACCTATTTCTCCCACCTGCTCCTATGTTGTTAAAACTCTTTGAAAATTACACCTATTTTTGGTTAGGGCAAACATTGCACGATTTAATGTTCTACAACTGCAAAATCCTTACTTGACTTTATGCTCATTACTGAAAACTCTACATTTTATTTTATTTTCTCAAGAATTCAACAAAAACTGTACCAACTTTTATGTGGGGCTAGATTAGTTAGTAAGGCAGTTTGCTTAATTTGTTTACATGCCAAAGAGTCATTTATAACTAATCTCCTTAACTCTGCTTATAAATAGCACTATCCCTCATCATATCTTATTTGATTAATTTTGTGTTGCAACAGTCAACAAGTGCTTAGTAACTGGATAACTTATATCTCATCTTTTTTTCTTTTCTTTCTCTTTGCAACATTAGCTACGAGAGGTCATGGGTAAAGTTGTTCTGCTTGTAATATTTGCGATCATATTTACATGGGTGGCTCAAGCCCAAGACCAAACGTCATGGGCTAAGAGGGTTGATACAGGCAAAGAGGTGGTTACAACCCTTCAATTTTACTTCCATGACAAACTCAGTGGATCAAATCCGAGTGCAGTTCAAATTGCACAAGCTGCTGGGACTAACAATTCGAGTACCTTATTTGGGGCTTTGTTGATGATTGATGATCCACTTACTATTGGACCTGAACCAACTTCAAAGCTAGTAGGTCGAGCCCGCGGACTATATGGGTCTGCTGGTCAAACTGATATGGGCCTTATCATGGTGGTTAGTTATGGGTTCACAGATGGTATCTATCAAGGGAGTTCATTTAGCCTATTGAGTTTGAACCCGGCAATGAACCCGGTTCGTGAGATGGCTATCGTTGGTGGGACCGGGCTTTTTCGGTTGGCCCGTGGGTATGCTCTTGCTCAAACTTATTCGGCAAATTCTAATGGTGATGCAATTGTTGGCTACAATGTTACAATTGTCACATATGTTTGAATTTTTTCTTATTTTTTGTAAGCAACTTTTTAGTTCTATAATAACCGATATTATTCAGGCAATTCAAATATTTCATTCTTGGCATCATCATAGAACGGCTCGAGTTTATAGTAAGGTAACATGTCGAGAAAGATGAAACTAGCGTTTGGCCATAGATTTTCAAATATTATTTGGGTGAAATTTCATCATGTATTTGGGAAACATATTTCACTTTTTTAAAAAAATATGATTTATATCCATAAATTTTTAAAATGATCAAAACTAACCATAAGTTTGTATTACAAGTCAATTGGATCTACGTTTCAACAAATAACAAGTAGTGTCCATGACACTGGAGCAATATGGTAGTTTGGAGTGAGTGCAACAGGCATCATTTCATACATCGTGAAGTAGACAAAACACATGACTTTAATACCTTGAGCCGATTGTTCATCATTTTCATCAACAATCATATTATCACTTTCATATTCATTGAATATTTCATCACTACTTTGGTGTTTACGTAAAAAATTATGTAATACAACGCAAACAACTACTATAGAGGGTGTTTTTGTAAAAGATAAAAGTTTGGTGTAAAATTTTAATTTTTAAAAGATTCCAATAATAAGATTTGGCCCAAATATTAGAAAAAACTAGTATTTGAAAATTTGGGATATTTGCCAAATAATGACAAATTGTATGGACAAACCATGAGTAAGCACTTTTGATAGCAAGAGAAGAGTCCTCCTCCTCACAAGGATCGACTCCTTTAGGTGCGAGGTGCGATCAACCGCGAAAAGTCAGTAATAAAGAATCGAAACACTATTTGCCAAATTTTTCTCCAAATATTACTTGGGAAATCTATGGCCAAACGGGTCCGAAATCGTCGTATTTCCTTTCCACGTTCGTCTCGCTTGTTGGGGATGATCAGCAATTTGTGTTAATAGGTGGAAAAGAAGCAAATGCATCTAGAAAGAGAAAGAAGAAGAAAAAACAATTTCTTGTAGAAGAGTAAATTTAATTCTGCAATAGACTGCTTTACCGTTGACAAAATCAATTTAAGAGAATCATCGATTTATTATTTATGTATAGATTTAAACTTATTTTAATAAGATCATTTACAGAAAAACACAAGTTGAACAAGACTACTAACAACTACATTAAAAAGTTTTTTTTATATATTTTTAAACTCTGTATTAAATCAAAGTGGATCATTTAAAAATAAAAATAAAAACAGAAAGAGTAATAAAAGTTAACGGCTATTAGTCGAGATTTGTAGTTGAAGCCACGAGGCTGACTACTTGCTTATACAATAGTACAAATAAAATTAAGATCACATTCAACTACTCTTTATATATCTTTCTTTCTTCCAAATTCCAATCAATTCCTACCAATAAGAGAAAAATGGAGAAGCAAATAGTCATTCGATTAATAAGCTTAGTATTATTAACAATTGCCACAGCAGCTGCCATAGATAAAAGCCCAAAAGCAGTTGAAAAATGGTTCAAAAATCTCCCTTATGCAAACACCAAAACCACCAAATTTCACTTCTACTTTCATGAAATTTTTGGAGGAGATAACCAAACAGCTCCTATAATTGCTCAAGCCAACATTACAGCTCAATCACCCACATTCTTTGGCATGTTGAGAATGTTCGACAACCCGTTGACTGTTGGGCCGGATCCTAATTCGAAACAAGTGGGCCGAGCTCAGGGAATCCATGGATCGCCATCATTGAGTGAGTTGGCCTTATTTTTCGACTTCAATTTTGTGTTCACTAATGGGCCTTATAATGGTAGTACTGTAAGTGTAATGGGCCGGGTCGCGGAATCGCAAGAATACAGAGAATTGTCGATTATTGGTGGATCCGGTGTTTTCCGGCTTGCTAAAGGTGTCGCTACTGGGAAGACTTATTTTTCTAATGATAAACTTGTTATTGTTGAGTATAATCTTATAATAATTCATTATTGAATTCTTGTTTCGATGTAAAAGTCGCTACTACTTTATTGATAAACTTATTAAAACAAAGTTTTTATTGACTTATGAGAGGGGACGACCTTAGGCGAAGGATGATCCCCCGGTTACTCTCTAGATTCATATGCGGTATTTTACTTCCTCCATTTCAATTTACGTATCTTAATTTGATTAAGCACAAAGTTTTGAAAAAGTAGATACGGAAACATTTTAAATGTTGTATTCTTAAGTTAAAAATATGTGTATAATATACCAAAACACTTCCATGACCGTGCCAACCAAATGAAGAGATATGGTCCAAGAAGTAGTCGACGAAGAGAAACTAGTTGATATGGAAGACTCGATCAGCACAATGTTTAATCTCTACACTAATCGAAAAAAGATGTCCATTGAGGATCACATGGATTCGTAGAAAACAATAGGAAAACGATAAACATATCAAAATAATTATTCAGCAATACTTCCAATCAAAGAAAAGATAAGACCATTTGATGGGCAATGGGGAAATTGAGGGCCACTATGTTTGGTAAAGAGACTGCAGATGATCATGATTCTGCTTTGGCTCTTCCACTTGGCCTTTATGTTTTGTTAATAATATACAAGAACAAGCATCCATCCAACTCGGAAACAAACTCTAGCCATCAGAATATCGTAAAACAATATCAAGACCAAGGAAAACATAAAGAAGAAGAAGAAGAAGACCACAGAACCGCACTTGCAATAGCCAATTCTACTTGCTATAATGTTAACCCATTTTTCATCATCAACATTTAAAAACCTAACTAAACAAGACTTGAAGTTTGAGTCTAGGAGGATTAACCCGAAAGAGTTTACAAGCAAAGCCAATCTCAGCATTATGATAATAAACAAAATTGGAAATTGAAGACGAGCGTAAGCTAAACTCTTCTTAGGCTACAATGGCATGCCTTTGGATGATCTGGAAAACCACTTTTCCTAGCCAAGCCAGACAGTGCAAGTCCTTCCTTTCTTCACAAGAAAATAAATTGCATCTGCACATTGTTAGTTTATATCAACAATGGAAGTTGTCAACATGGAAACAACATGCCACCTTGCAAACAACTTGGAATCAAATATACAGCTAAAGCTGAAATGCACAGCAATTTAATCTGAACTACTGCTTCCTCCTATGCTAGAACAGGAAACCTAATTAATTGCATCTTTAAAGAAGGGTCAAATGAAAAATATAACTGCAATATGGCTGTTAATTGGGAAGCATCATTTAGATACAAGATCACTTTTCCTTAAACACAATGCAAATAATACTTCAAAAGCATAGGAACATTTTCCAGTAAATAACAAACTTCATATAAATCAATCCAGCTCTCACGCCAACTAGATGAACACTCGGTTGTCTAGTTGTTCAGCATTACTAGATACAGACCTGAATTGGCTGGTGTGAAGAGGAACAAAATGGTAGTACAACCCTGCAGCATTACTAAACGGAATTGGGCTTGATCAATTTAAAGTAAATTATTTGCATACTTTGCATGCCCACAAAGAACTTCTGCCCATTGCACAGTCATTTGATACGGGTATATCTTAAGCAAAATGAGAAGTCTACATTACAAGGAATAAGACAAGTTGTTTTACAATATACTCTACCTAGTCTTAACCACAGTAGGACAAATTTTTAGGTCACTGATGGAATTCTGAATATCAACTTCACCATTCTCCAACATAGAGTAAGACATTGAGTAAATATTTGAACAGTAGAATTTATCCAACATCAAAACAGAGGTTCTTCATCAGATTGGAAAAGGATGTATTTAGACAGAAACATAAAAAATGCTTTTAACTTTTGGCATGCATTCTTTCTATATATCATTGTCACCAGAGGTTATGGACATGAGAGTAGAAATTTTGAAGCGGCAAACAGTTCACGTCATGCAATCTTATGGGAACAGAAACAGGTAAAAGGGTTTTTCCATCTTCTCCCCCTTCTAGTTTTCTTTATTGCATAAAACTTTTTCCAGCATCATTATCTTGATGCACGCTAAGGGCTTTTACCAAAGATTATAACCAAACAGTGTGCGATAACAGTGAAGGCCAAGTATAAAGTCAAAATACATATGCAATGCAAGTACAAGGACTACAAATGCAATTCATTAGTGGTCAAACAGGAAAAACAAGAACTACAGCAGATCCCAGTTGAGAAACTATGCAAACAGATGGAGATAAGCCCAAAAGCTATTGAAACTAGAAAACAGTACCACTGTCATGGAAGAAAATAACTGTAATACCAACAAAATCACATATTTTACCCATAAAAAAAACGTTACAAAAACCACTTCATAAAATGCTCACGAGAAGTAACAGCATGCATTTTAAGGCTGAGAAAGAAACTAGGTAAAAAAAAAAAAAGAGTACTCACGTTCAGTAATGCCGATCAGCTAATGGCCACTATAGAAGTTGTAAGTCACCAAATGGTTGTATGGTGCGCTGTCTGACCTTAGTTTCATCATCATCCATATTGTGCTGGTTGAGAGTAGCTAATCAGCTTTCTGACAAGTGGAATTAAGCTTATCAAAGCAATCTGAAGCTGTTCTGAGCTGTTCAATCGGATACTGACTTGTCCAGACCCTTTATTGTTAATGTTGACACGGCCAATCAAGTTTGTGTATCGTCCAATAGGTATCTGCGTTTGTGAATTGCATCCGATAGCAAGATCTCCATGCCAGTCCATAACCGAGAGCCCCAAGGTTGAGAGGAAACGACCAAGAGGATGATCTTTGTCTCGCAACGTCGCTTCCAAACTACCACCATAAGCAGCATCACCACGGCCAAACATGGCTCCCCCAGACACAACCAACGATCCCCGTCTATTAAAAGTCAACCTGTCCTCAATTTTCACACCACCTGTCATGACGTCACCTAAGAGAGTTACTGAAAGACCAGCGGTCGCCTTATTCTTCCTATAATTGCAGAATCTGGTCTCACTGCGAAGAGTATAAGCTAGGTCTTTACCAACTGACTGCATATCAAAACCTAAAGAAGTTGCTTTTCCATGCCCATGCTTTACTGAACTTGCAATTTCCATTTGAAGATTGGTGTCCTTTTTGTCCTTTGAAACCTGACTGGACAAAGATATAGGGATCTTGTCTTTGACAACAAACAATCTTTCTACGTTGATGCCCTCATAACCAACATCATGGTCCCAACCGTTGGGTTCTAGGACAGGCCTCACAAGCCACTGATTTGAAGAATCCAGATATCGATATCTATGAGTTGGATTATCAGAATCAAATGAAGCAGGTAACGCCAAGTCTGGCATGGGTACTGGCACTGATGATGCACCACCAGTCTCTTCATCTACATTTTCGCTGGGATCAGTTGGTGGTAAACTTTCAGCCGCAGCTTGCATTTTCTTCATCATCTTCCGCCTCTTCCTCTCTTCCTTCAACTGCTTTTTCATAAAGAGCTTTTCCCTGTATTCTAACTCATCATTGTAGGCCTTCTTCTGCTCTTTGGACAACTTCGCCAGCTGTGCTTTGGTCAAGCGCTTGAAAGGTGGCAGTTGATCATATTCTGATTCATCTTCCGAATCTGAAGACTCATCCAGATCATCATCTAAAGCCTCATCATCATCATCAAATTGCTCTGCTGGTAGTTTAACCTGTGGCCTTGACTGTAGAAGGGATGACAATAGGAAAGGTAAAGGAGGGGATCTTGTTCTAGTGGCATAAGGCTGTCCTGGTGCGCTACTATCTTGTAATTTAAGCAATGTATTTGCTTCAGCCAAAATTTTTGATGCAAATGACAGAAGTAACAAGTGAGGCCTCCAAACCTGTCCATTAGGCAGCACCCTCTGTCCAGCCCTGTTAGTCCTGCATGCTGAGTGATTCTCAACTAGCGAAACAGGATTCATAAGGCGCATATCTCCAGCAGCCTGACGTATTGCTTGCTGGACAACATGAGAGCGCTGAGTTACAAACATGTCATAGCTTGTTACAGTACCATTGGGGCCTTCAGGTGGAGCAGACGCAGCATGTGTCAGAACAACTATGGCATTAAACCATATTGATGGTCCAAAAATTTCAGTAATTGTCCTCAACAATGGCATATCACCATTATCTCTGCTCTGCATATCCAACCTGTCAAGATACAGAACAATATCTGGGGGTGTCTTCTTAATAAACCTTTTGACAGAATGAAGGATCTTCTCATTCTGGCGCTGGTCTGACCAGGAAGGAAGAAGCCCAGGAGTGTCAATCACCCGAACCTTGATTCCCTGCACAGTGCCAACAACATCCTGAACCTTTTTTGTCCCTATCTGGAAAGCATCAGTGTCAAACTTAACTTCATCAAATATCGAATTTATGGTTGCACTTTTACCAACACCAGTTTTTCCAAGAACCATTATTGTACAAGAGAAGTCCAGGGGTTCTTGTCCAGCTGCCTCAAGTTGCTCAGCCATAGCACTTGCACGATCAAAACTAAAAGCACCAACACGACCTCCACTTCTCCCCCGCAGCTGTTCAGCCAATCCCAATCTATACAAGACTTGGGCAACAACCACATTATGTGGAGTCTGTCCATTCCTATGAGCTAGACGCAAAAACTTGACTCTTATCATCTGGAGCTTCTCACGTGTCTCATCATATTCATCAGCCTCTCCATTTGTAGATTCTTCAACAAGCTGGTTTTGTGCAGGAGATGCTGTTCCATTTACACGAGGCTGCTGAACCACTCGGGGAGCAGGTTCCAATAGTGGGGCAGCACGACCAAGGCCGGCAGGTGCCGGTATCCGAGTTGTAGATGCATTGGAAGATGATGGGTGCTCCGTTGCAGATCTGGCTTCAGGTTCCCTAACCCTAGGAACACTTTGTTTCAGGTCCTTTACAACAACTGACACTGATTCCTTCTCTACAACTTTCTCAACTCCAACACCTGCATCTTGAGAAACCTTCGAGACCTTCTCATGATTGTCAGACGGCAACGCTTCTGATGATTTAGACATTTCATCATTTGCAGTCACTCTACCCCTTACTGAAATTCCGGTATGGTTCACAGAAGCTGAAGAGTCAGAAACGGAAACATCTTTCTGCTCATTGGTCCTGTCATTCAAATTTCCTGGTTCCATAGTAGGGGACTCATTTAATTTCAGTCCTTGATGATCAGTAGCATCACCCATTAGTTCTGGACCAGTTGATTCTTTTTCTGTCACTTCTGCCTTTACGGGGAAGTGTCCTCCTTGTAGAATAGAAACAGAGTCGTTGTCTGGACCATCTATCTGCTGTTCATCCTTATTACTACTGTTAATTGGTTCTGGACTACACACTGCCTTTTCTCCATCTAACTGCTGCCCTTCATCTTTATTACTACCGTTAACTGGTTCTGGACTAATGGCTTTTACTCCATCTAGCTGCTGCTCTTCATCCTTATTACTTCCGTTAACGGGTTCTGGACTATGCACTGCTTTTACTCCATCTATCTGCTGCTCCTCATCCTTATTACTACCGTTAACTAGTTCTGGACTAGGCATTGTTCTTTCTACATCTATCTGCTCTTCATTCATATTATAACCATTAATCCGTTCTGGACTAGGCCCTGCTTCTTCTTTGAGTTCATCACTTGGGTTCAAGCTTTCACTGAGGTGACCATTTGTGGAAGCATCATTAGGGGAAATATCTTTCTGCTCTTCATCCTTAACATCAGAATCCAAAGATTTAAGCACTCCTTCCCATTCGGTATCTCCTTCATCTTGCAGCACAGAGCCAGAACTAACTGAGACATTGTTGTGGACGTCAGCAGTGTCCTGATGCCCAGCAGGCTGAACAGCAGATGTTTCAATCACATCAACCTTCTTTTCGTCATGCAGCAAAGCATCTTTGTATGAATGAACCTGGTTCTGCAGAACATTATTACCCGCTTCCGCCTCATTGGCATCCTGAGCATCCAATTTTCCATGAACCTCTTGATCCTGTTGATCAGAATCTGTTTCCTTTGCATCATCATGACTTTGAGTTCCTCCCAAGTTCACATGATCGAAAACTCCATTCTCAAATTCAGTTGGTTCACCAGAATTATCTTTCCTTTCATCCCAATTTACTGAAGTTTCAGTTTCTATAGCAGCACCCAGATCTGCAACCTCAGACATGTCATCTTTACCCTTCCCCACTATGATATTCTTCTCAACCACTTCTGTTTCATCCGGTGCAGCGATTTCATGAGAACTTTGCTTCTCAACTGAAGGCTCCTCTTTCAAGATAACATCCGCCTTCTGATTAGACTCATCATCAGTATGCTGCATCTCATGCAAAACTTCAACCGCTTCCTCAAAGTTCTCAACATCGTCCCTTGACTCAGAGTTCCTACTGTCCTCAATAGAACTATTAATATCCCCAGAGTTGCCATCATTTCTTCCCTCACTAACAACTCCATCCTCAACACCAAAACCAGGAGATTCTGGCTCTATTGCCTCCTCAAATACTTCATCCCCTTCCGATTCCTTTGATACATGTGACACCACAGCTACCTTATCCTCCTGCCGCACTTCAATAGTTTCATCTACTACACCATTCCACTCGTCCATTCGGGCCTTGCCAAATATTTCCTCCCCATTTTCCATCATAAATAAACTTCAACAAAACCTAGATCCACAGAACAAAATCAACATCAAACAGAATTATAATCACAAAAAAATAACAGTAAAAGAAAACCAAATCACAAAACTATCAGCAGTAAACAAAAATCAAGAAAAGAAAAAAAACTAGCACCCAAAAGACCAAATTAGCTATTCCGACCCATAAAGCAATACAAACTGATAAAACTCCATCAACTACTGTAAAATTTTAAAATAGAGCTCAGAATACCCAATAGAACTTTTTTTTTCAAGAATTACAAATCAGCAGCAAACAACAATCAAGGCGAAAAACCCAAGCATCCAAAGGACAACATTATCTATTAGTACCCATAAACCAACCAAACGAATTAAAACCCAATTAACCATATCAAATGAGATCTTACAATAGCTTAGACTACAAATCAGTATTCTCTTCAATTCTAATCAAACGAACTAAAACCCAGAAACCCAATTAACCATAGTAAAAAGAGATCTCACAATAACTTAAACTATACGTCTAGAATTAAATATCAGCACCATGAGTCAAGCCAAAAATAAACCCTAGCACCCAAAAAATCACATTATCTCGTCGGACCCATATAGCAAATCCAAAAAGACTAAAAACCCAGAAATTGAATCAACCACAGTTAAACAGCTCAGATAACCCATTTCTAAGAATTAAAACCCCCAGTATAAAGGATACTAACAAAAACAGTAGAAATGACCAAAAGAAAAGCGAAAAGTACCTGTCTATGTCGATTCTGATCCGTCTATGTCGATTACGATGATGATGATGATGAAGATGGTGAAAGAAAAAAGGTGTTCGTTAAGATTGGTGAAAAGAGAGAAAAGAGAGGATCTTCCTTGTGGTTACCTCAATTTCTGGAGAGGCGAAAAAAGGAAAAAGAAGAGCAGTAGGTGAAGTTTTGAGAGGATAAGGGGTTTATCGACGGATTCAGAGGGTTAAGGGATTTCAGATCCAACGGTCCTAAAAATCACACTCTATTTCTTTATTTATCACGTGTTCTCTATCACTATTTCATTTGTTTGTTCCCTTTTCATTTAATATAAAATTTAAATTAATTAAAAAAAAATCTGTATTGAAAAAAATATATTAATTAGATTTTTCTTTGTGTGTGTTTATATTTTATGATTAATGAGTTTTATATATTCTGACTACATTTAGAGGTGTGGGTGGGGACTCTTAATGACAAACATTGAGACGGAAAATAAATAGTAGTAGTTCTTTATCTTATAATATTTTAATTAAGATTGAGTTGGGTCGAATATCTAATAATTTGGTTGGATTCAAATCTTCGAATTTGAACTGTAGTTAAGATTTTTAAATTTTTAAATTTTATTTTGAGCTAGTTTAATTTGTAGTTATGGTCATTAACCATTTCATCAATTAGATTAGCATAAGATATAGAATAATAATCTATTTTAGTTAATTACTTTAAATGATGGCACAACTTTTATACTATTTTAGTAATTTAATATATGTAACCTACATCTTTAATACGTGGAGGCTTCATATAAACTAGATTAAGCAACAGTTAAAAATTAAATAGTGGTATAATGATCTTTTGCAAATTTACTGATCAGGCAACAGATGATGACCAATCGTTAGATTATAAGAAAATACTGTAATTTCTTTAAAACTTTTTATTTACCTGCCACTTAATTCAGTTTGACTCTCTTTTTCTATTTTAAGTTTTTAACACACTTATAAATGTAGCCTAACTTTAAATATAGTTTAAGCATCATCTGTTCTTGATAAACTTGACATACTTACATAGGTAACCAATAATTTTACTAGATAAGGAAGATTGCATTTTAAGCCTTTACCTTAAAGCCCGTTTAAAATAGAAATGTGACCAGTCCATAAAAATGGGCTGGGAAGCCCAAATGGAAATTGTTCATTGGTTTACTTGTATCTATACATTAGTCATATACCATATAAAACTGCATCCATTTGTAGGTTATTGATTTAAATTTCGAATTCATCTCTAAATTGAAGTATATGTAGGGATGGAAATAGGGCGGGGCAGGTTGAGCTTAATCCGTAAAATTTGTAATCTGCTCCGCATAACAACCTTTTTCCTTTTCAACCCTCCCCGCATAAGTTTTATAATATTTTCTTTTTTCTAGTTAAGTTTGATTACTAAAAATAAAATTCATACAAATAAATTTATTTTTCATTAAGTTGTATTAATTAAATAGGATAGTGACTTCAAAGTTTATTTTTTAAAAGGTCAATTGATAAACATGTAAGAAATAGTATTATTTTTTATTGAACCATTTTCATTAACTATTTTGAATATTTTAGTAGCTTTAAAAAAGTTATATTAATAAATAATGTTTTATCACTCTTATAACATGTAAAAAAAGTTTAAATTAAGCTTGAACCCACATAAAATCACATATACCCGCAACCCCGCCCCGCCACGCATTAGTTTTTTTAAAAACCCACTTCAATCCGTCCCGCACAACTTTAAACCCGCTCCACCCCGCATAGCATTAAACCCATCCCGCCCCACATCCCATTGCCATTCCTAAGTATATGTTTGTCCCATGATTAAGTTATTAGCCATATCTTGTTAACTTCATGAATCTTGTTTTGATCTCATAGATCTCAACATATTGTTGATAAGTTTTTGGTCAACAATCTTTAAAATAATCTACTTTTTTTCTTAGAAGTTTTATGTATTGATAATATACATAAAAATAATAATTATACAATCAAGTCATGATGTAATTGCAAACAACTTTATTTAATAACTCTGATTTGTGACCTATAATAAATGATAAACACCATGTTATGATAAGTTATATTTACACTAATAATATAAGAAATTCAATACACTAATTGTTTATGACTTAAATCTTCTCCTTTTTAAAAAGTGACAGATCATTTTCACCTGCTACACGTTTTAATACTTTTCACTTCAAATATTACAAGAATCACATTCAATATTTTGATTATTATTGTGTTCATATTGGTTGTTGAAACTTCTTGTATAATTCTAAGATGTCGCATATGCTTATTCATCCACGTTTGCCATTTGGAACATCATGACCAATCGAGGGTACTTTATGTAATGACTAGGATTGAATTAAATTTTCTTTATCTAATTATTAAAGAGAAATATATTTTTTAATATTTTCGTATCATAATATTTCATTAATTATGTCTCACGTTCTTAAAGAATTTATGTCCTATTATGCTTAATTCGATTTCTAAAATCAAAAAGTAAAAGTGAACCCATAAGAAGGACAAATCATACCATTAAATACTATTACCGATAATTCCTATGAAGCAGGCCAATCTGTATCTAACTAAACCAACCCAATTTAAAATTTGTCCAAACAATACCCGAGTTATTAAAAATATTTAAAAGGAAGTTTCTTTATTTTTCGTAATTGGATAAAGTTTCTACTATATATGCATTGGAAAAAAAGAGAGGCGTTATAATGCATATAAATATTAAACGCAGAAAGCTTAATTTTCTCCAACTACAAACGTCATAGAGAAAACTTCCCAGAAGAAGAGAACTGCTAAATTGCTTCTACTTCTTCTTCTATTGTGAAAATGGGTTCTTTTTTCTCTAAACAAGTGCAAAGAAGAAAATCAATTCATACTCAGAAAAAACTTTTGTATGATCTCAAGGAAAAAAATAACACCGATTTTCCTGGTTCTGATTATCACTCAGATGATCGAAAAAATTGGATGTCAACACTCGTCCTAGAGAAACTCAACATAAACAAGATAATTTGGCCCGGTACCCATGATTCAGCAACTAACAAAATTGGGATCCCATGTATTTCTCGCCCGTTCGCCCGAACCCAGTCTCTGTCCATTTACAAACAGTTGGTAACGTTAAATCGTGTTATCAATCTCTTTGAATTATATTTTGTTTTATCGAGTACACTTTTTATTTACTTAATTATATTTTTAACAGGTAATGGGCACCCGAGTTCTTGACATTAGAGTTCAGGAAGATGGCCGTGTCTGTCATGGCATCCTAGTTTCTTACCATGTTGACGTTGTGATCAACGATGTGAAGAAATTCCTGTCGGAGACTCAATCGGAGATCATAATTCTCGAGATCCGAACAGAGTTTGGACACGATGATCCACCGGAATTCGACAAGTACTTAGAGGATCAATTGGGGGAATTTCTTATTCACCAAGACGACTCTGTTTTCAACAAGACAGTAGCAGAGTTATTGCCAAAAAGAGTAATATGTGTTTGGAAACCAAGAAAATCACCTCAGCCAAAACATGGAAGTTCATTATGGAGCGCTGGGTATTTAAAGGACAATTGGATTGACACTGATTTGCCTGAAACAAAATTCGAGAGCAATTTGAAATATTTGAGTGAGCAGCCACCGGTGACATCCCGGAAATATTTTTACAGAGTGGAGAATACGGTGACGCCTCAAGCTGATAATCCGGTGTTGTGTGTGAAACCGGTGACGAATCGGATTCGTCCATATGGGAGGTTGTTTATAAATGAGAGTATTTCTAGAGGCTATGGTGATCGGTTACAAATATATTCAACTGATTTTATTGATGAGGATTTTGTGGATGCTTGTATTGGACTTACAAATGCAAGGATTGAAGGCAACGTGACTTTGAGTACAAGGTGAAGATTTGCCATGCTTTCCTTCAACAAATCGTACGTGTCAATTTATGTTGTTTCATTAATATGTGGTTGTTCCGTGTTCGTATGTATTTTAATTATTAATTACCACTTGTTACTAGGTAAAATAATGTTTGCTTATGAAATTCAGAATATATATGTTGTTAAATTGCGTGTAAATGAATTTATTGTAAGTTGTACTGAAATTCCACATTATTTGGAAGGATAAGAGTAATCAAAGTTTTGATGAGAGGAGTATTAGCAAGGAAACAAAAATTATAAAAGAGAATTTATGATTTATCTTAGTAGCTTTTGTTTGTTGTTACTACTAGTTGATATACATGGTACATATAACACTATATATAATGTATATATTTTGCAACTCTTACTTTAGAGCACGGTCTGGATTTGCGCATTGAATAGTCTCACTCAAATAAAAATCGATACTTGATTGCGTTAATGTGGGTAAGATTTCAAAAAATGTAAAGTTGGATAAAAATGATAGGTAGGTAGGTAGCTACACACCTTATTGAATTGGACCCCCAATTCAATAAGTAGCTAGTATATTTATGTTGCACTACTTGAGGCATGAACCCAACTATATATGCCTGAGTTTATGTTGCTACAATCAATCAATATATATGTGTTATAACTATTTTTTTAAATACATTATGGTTGTTTGGTAAGAAATTGACACATTGTATTATAAGTGTATTAAAATGTGTGATAAATATATTATCGATCAATAAAACTTGCATTATATGTGAATAATAAATTGTTCTTTGTAATATGTATTAAAACAGTATTATAAATATATTAAAAGTGATCAAGTGAAAAAAAATGTTATTGCTATAAATGGTAAATATTTTATTAATATACTAGTATATTTATGTAAGTTTCCTTTGATGGATTATCTTACTTCACTTGTCTCATAAACATTTTTTCAGAATCTTATCATTCCTCCTTGCTAATGCATTGACTTAGGGTCCGTTAAGCCATGTGATATAGAATCATGATATGAAATCATAATATTAAATCATGAGATGGAGTTGGAGTTTTGTTTGGATATGGGATATAAAATTTTTGTATTGTATATTTTTTCATAAACATAAGAATCTCATAAGTTGTGAAACTATCTTACCAAATAAAAAAAATTATAACATCGCATAATAAATTATTACAAAGTTACTTGTTCTCCACTTTAAGAAATTGTTTCATCTAACTTTAATTTATCAAACTTTAATTCTATTAAAAAATAATTGAACATAATTAATTGTAATGTACTACTCTTTAATATAATCCTCCACATAGTATGAACAATCTCCTCACGTTGAACTTGCATTTCTCGATCATATGACCGAGAAGACGAACCAACATTGTTACGTTTGAGCCATTTGTTGGTCAATATCATTCACAACTATATTTTCATGCTCATAGACTATAAATATTTTATCACTTCTTTGATAATCTCGCAAAAAATTATGTAACACTGTAAAAGCTATGACAATTTTCACTTGTGTGTCAATATCATAATGGTTCATGCCTTGTTTCACTTGTGTGCAATTACACATTTTCTGTGCATTAATTTCGTGTTAAAATCAAACATATTGGAAGTAGTGATTATCAAACATACATCACCAATTTTGTAATTTTTCATATTAAATTGCTTTAAATATTTTCATATGTAGCCGAAAGAGAAGTTTTTTTATTATGAAAAACCAAAAAAGTATTACTCCCTCCGTTCTTATTTATATTCACCAAATCAATTCCTACTTTATCATTTATATTCACCAAATTTAAAGTAATAATAAATTTTATGTTGGTGAGAATAATAATTTTTAAAAAGTAATGATGTGATTATAAATTTTATTTACATATGAAATAAATGGTTAGTAGATATAAATGTGTGGTTGTTTTAACATAATATAAACTTGTGAGTCGATTTTTGTATTTAAAAAATCTCAAATCATGATATGGAATTCTCAAATCATGATTTTTGGAGAATATGAGATTCTATCTCATGATATGATCGCATGTCCAAAAGTTGATTCTATCTCACAATTTCATACTGTGATATGGTATCGCAGGGCCAAACCCCACTTAAAAGAGTATAACTTTGTCGCATCATTAGATTAGATAAATTTACAATAATATGTAGCTATTCATATCAAATGACATGATAACATAAAATATAAAATAATAACCTTTATAACTAATTAAATCATATAATGGTTTAAAAAAATGCTTTAGAACTTCAATTTTTTGTGTTCGAACTGCAGAGGATTCATATAGGGAAACTTCCATAAATATATAATTCCATTCTTCATTTGTAGTATTTTCATGGGTTTAGGAGATGAATGTGACCAAACCATAAAGATGGGCCGGAAAGCTGGAAGCCCAAATTTATTTCGCCTAAATGCATCCGTGCTTTGAAATTATTATCTCTATTTTGTTACAAATCCATTTAATATGGATGTTTCTTTAAGGTAGTAAACGGATGATTTCTACCTCTTATAAAAGGGTCTTCTTCACCCTTAAGAAATACACAATTGAAGAGATTAAAATAAGGCTCCCAAGGTTATACTTTCCATCACACTTTGCCTTACTTTCTTGTTTAAGTATTCTTGCATTTTCCTCTTGTTTTACAACATATTTTAATTTATTTGTTTTAGTTACTATTTGGATAGTAATAATGATTTTTTAAAATATTTTTTAAACATGTGAATTTTATTCCTTTTTTTTATAAATATAATAAATTTTAATTCATAAAAATATAATTAATTTAATCCTAATACTTTATAAGCCAAACAAATTAAAAGAAAGAGAGTATTAAATTTCCAGTTGCAAAATGTTTGAGTATGATCTCATCTGACCTGTTACAATTTGACTATTAAGATCATAAAAATCTCCTATATTTTACGTATCAATCCCATCTCCTAGAAAATGAAACATATAGTTTTGTACCTTTTTAAGTCCGGGATTGGACTTGTAAAATATATCATATTGTCACATTTTCTTGGATGATAATTCTCATAATTGTTGTTAAATTCTCCAATTGCCATCTGGCTCATGCCTAACCAGCCAACTGGAAAAATGATAAAATCAAATTCAATCCAAAAATCATAAAATAAAATATTACTAACAATTGTGACTTTCTAAATTTGTATCAATAATTCCAATGAAGCCGACCCCTCAGTAGTTAAGACAACTGGACCAATTCACTTTGAAGACATGTCAACGCAACATGGATATTAAAAATATTGAAAAGGAACTTGCTTTATTTGTCATAATAATTGATGTATTAGTAAAAGGAAAAAAAAAGGCGTTATATTAAAACGCAAAAAACTTAATGCTTTCCAACTACAAACATTAGAGAGAAAGAAAAAAGAGATTGTATTTCTTTTTGAGGTATTGTGAAAATGGGTTCTTTTTTGTCTAAACAGATAGAAAGAAGAAAAGCAATTAGTACTCAGAAGAAACTTCTTTGTGATCTCAAGGAGAAAGATAGCACCGATTTCCCTGGTTGTGATCATTGCCCAGAAGATAGGAAAAATTGGATGTCAACACTTGCCCTCGATAAACTTCACGTGAATAAGATGGTTTGGCCTGGTACACATGATTCAGCAACTAACAAAATCGGGATCCCATTTATTTCTCGCCCTTTTGCCCGAACACAATCTCTCTCAATTTACAATCAGCTGGTAATGTTAAATTGTGCGATCATCTTACTACTAAGTTATGTGATTATGGAGTATTTAATTACTGTATGTTTTCGATTGATAGGTAATGGGCACCCGTGTTCTTGACATCAGAGTTCAAAAAGATGGTCGTGTATGTCATGGTATTCTAGTTTCTTACAACGTTGACGCTGTGATCAGCGATGTTAAGAAATTCCTATCGGAGACTCAATCAGAGATCATAATTCTCGAGATCCGAACAGAGTTCGGACACGATGATCCACCGGAATTCGACAAGTATTTAGAGAATCAATTGGGGGAATTTCTTATCCATCAAGACGACTCTGTTTTCAACAAGACAGTAGCAGAGATATTGCCAAAAAGAGTAATATGTGTTTGGAAACCAAGAAAATCACCTCAGCCAAAACATGGAAGTCCGTTGTGGAGCGCTGGGTATTTAAAGGACAATTGGATTGACACTGATTTGCCTGAAACGAAATTCGAGAGCAATATGAAGCATTTGAGTGAGCAACAACCGGTGACATCCCGGAAATATTTTTACAGAGTGGAGAATACGGTGACGCCTCAGGCAGATAATCCCGTGTTGTGTGTGAAACCGGTGACAAATCGGATTCGTCCACATGCAAGGTTGTTTATAAAGGAGTGTATTTGTCGAGGTTATGGTGATCGGTTACAAATATATTCAACAGATTTTATTGATGAAGATTTTGTGGATGCTTGTATTGGGCTTACAAATGCAAGGATTGAAGGCAAGCTCTGATGATGTCAAGCTCTTATTCTTTCCTATTCCAGTTTACACGTCTGCTTCAAGAATATTATTATGAGAATTGATTTCTTACATAATCATAGTTATTATCTCAGAAAATCACTTTTGTTCTTAATTCTAGTTTTCGACAACAAAGTAAGTGATTTATGAGGTAAGAATTATTAGTTGAGTGATTGTTCGAGAAGTTTGACTCGAGAATTATCAGTTTGTGTGTGTATAATTTTCAGTGTACTTATTAAATTCATGTGTGTCTATTATGTATTGTTTTGTTACCACTTGTTACTTTGTAAAAATTGCTTGGCTTGGAATTTGAGATTCTTAAATGTAGTGAAATTGTGGGTAAACGAAATAATAGGTAAGTTGTACTGAAATTCACATTGTTTGGAAGGATATGTATTTTACACAATTTACGTACATGAGTAGTTTTTCACTATTAGATTACTTTAAAAGATAATTACAAGTAATGATTTCTAAATAGTGAGATTAGTAAACTGACAAATAAGAACAAGTCAAAATACACTTGACAATGCGCCTATAATAGTACTGCGCAGTAAGTGTGGTGCCGGCCGACTAGTAATTAGTGGTCGATGTATATATATAAGTTAAAAATAAAACATAAGAAAAACAATATTCTAAAGTTTTCTCAAATACGGCAAGAACGGAGTAATATATTTCAATTTCCTGTCACTTTCCAATCTATATATATATATAAAGCTGGATAATAAAAGAGTGATGTGGCACCTCTCATTAGCCAGCATTTACATTTATCCTTTTTCTGGTTTTTTTGGATTTTTTTTTTTAATCTTTTTCTTTATTTCTTATATCAAGTTTAATGTTCAGATGCCTAAAAGACCCTATTAAAGAGGCAAACATTCACATAGTAAAAGTTGTCATCAATTCGCTTAAATTTTCGGTTACTACTCCCATTCTTTACCTTTTCAATAGCATTTAAACTGTCATTAATGTGATTATCCATTATAAACTGATTTAGCATTTTGTATTCCATGACCTGTGCCCTTTGGCAATCGACTAGATAAATATATGGTAAAGTGAAGAGCAGAGTCTCCCACTCCATAATTTTTC
>JAJOOD010001477.1:0-25113 GCA_029582525.1 Solanum tacnaense
TCAATTGTATCCATAGAAGCATAAATACCAAGTATCTTCGTTATTTCATCAAGAATGGTATTCAAATTCGAACTCTCTTTTAGTGTCAAGCCATCAACTATGAAATTGTTGAAATTGTGTTCATTATCCCATCCACCGCTGTATTGAACTAAAATTACAATTTCTTCTTCCATGACAGAAATTTAGATTGGTTAATATGAGTATTTTTCTGTTTGAGAAAGAAGAAAAAACTTGTAGTAAATAATCGTTCGCTTTATATGTAGAAGAAAGAGATCATCGATGTATTAGAATTCTTATTGATAAAAGTAGTTATTGCTAGCATAAATAAAGGAACTGCAGAGTTTGTGGTACCTTGAATCTCTACTTTATCTTACCCATGATCTATTCAGAATGTAAAAAGGCTATAGAAGTAAATATTAAATATGTCATAATTGTTATTCACTGAATAAGGCCATAAATATGTAATTATTTATAAAAAAGTGTCTACTTATGTTTTTTTCCCAAAAAAATACCCAGCAAACATATAATACACACTCAGCAATACAACAACAACCCAGCGTACAACAGTACCCAACTGACCCAGCCCACTTTTAATGCCCTTGACCCGGCCCATTTATGCTCAACAAGAAGACAAGGCAACGTTGCTTTCCAGAACGTTAACATCACCAGCAAGACGCGTCAAAAATACACGGCAAGGCCAAACGACGTCTTCTCGTTTGACTCGAAACACAATCCCAACGTCTCCTTCAACAGGCTGGTACATTTTTTGTACAGCTTTTCCGTGTCTCCAGCTGCTATTTTCGTCCTTGGAGTTGTGGGATGAGGCCACGTCGAGCTCCAAGGACGATGGGAATCGATCCAGCCGTCCATCCTCCATTCCTTTTCCGGAATGGAGTTGAATTTTTAGAAAAAAAGCTTGTTTTCCCTTAATGGTGTAAGATTTTGGAGGATTTTGAATTTCGAATTGGGCCCTTTCCTATCCGGATTTTGGATCTGTTTCCCCCCATTCCGAAACCTATTTTTTCCTTCTATATAATTTGCTCTTATTGACTGTTGAAGAAATGGGAGGAGATTTCTGAGTTGGAATTTAGATTTGAGCAAAAAATACACACAAATAGATTAAGCGAAAATAGCTAAAGTACCTACTAAATACTTCGAAAAAGAAAAACGGAGCAGAACTGGCTTTCGGTTATCACGGTTCAAGTCGGAACGTGTGGTGTTGGAAGTCATTCGCCCCCCTGCTCGTCTCGTCTTAGCTCGCTGCACTTTAAAAGGTAGACTTCGTTTCAATTCCGGCTCTTTAGTTGATGTGTTGATCGATGAGTTGAAGCTTGTTTGTTGATTTATTTATCTTTCTTTTTTTTTCGACTGCCTTTATTCTTCTCGATTCATCGCTTATGTAGTAGCCGAGTGATTGAGTGGAGTTGGCGTCTCGGTTGTTTGACACAGAAAGCGTGCTCTTGTAAATGTTGTTGTTTTCGTGAGTGTTAGAGGCAAAATCCCAAGCTAGTCGATGTGGAGTTCGTATGTTGCATCATTTATTGTTTGTTGGAGGCAGTCGCCTGCCCTTCCTCCATTTCTTTTATTTTTTTTTAGATCTTTGATATGTTAAGTCTCATTATCATTTTGTTGCTAGACTTATGTCTTATAAATATGCTAAAACATGCCTATCCTTTCCGGCATTCCTTCATTAATTTGTAGGCGCTAATATCCTTTCGTTGTTCAAGTCTAGAAATTATGTGAACTCCTTTCTTATCTTATCAATATTATTTTTGATTAATTTGTGCATGTTAAAGCATTTAGGTTCATATTTTTATTTTTTCCTGCATCACATAAGTCATTTGCTATCTTAACTGCATGAGAGCATAAGGTGTCCACCTTTACCTCAATTCACTGTTGTTTTAAGAAGGAAAAGATTGTTTATGTGTATTACTTTGTCAAGATAAATCAAATGTTGTTTATAGCAAACTATTTCTAGGATTTTAATTTTATTTATTTTGCCATAGCCTCATATGTTCCGTTTTGAAGTGTAGTTATATCGTTTCCATGGGATGAGAAGCACGTCTTGACCCATTTATTTTCTATTGCTTTTATCACTAGAATATATTTGTCCTTTTAATTGTTTGTTGTTGGTTTACGGTTGGGTGTGATAGGCTTATGCAAATCCACATGACCACTAGTTGATCATGGCTTAATTATTTCAAATTGGAAATTTTAGGATGGGCTATTAATTTATCTATTGTTAAAGATTTGCATCTGCTCAATTCTAACTATAGGCTTAGTTGTTCATTGAGGTGTCATTCGTGTATGGATTTAAGGCCCTTAGTGGCACACATTACCTTTTATCGTATCAATATTAAAATATGGTAGTATATAAATAATAAATACGGTAGTATATAATTTTTTAGAATATGGGAGTATAATAAATATTAAAATGTGGTAGTATATAAATCTTAGAATACGATAGTATATAGATTTTAGAATATGGTAAGTGTAATAAATTTTGGAATATAGTAAGTGTAATAAATATTAGAATACGGTAGTGTATAAATTTTAGAATATGGTAGCATATAAAATTTTGTTTTATTTGGGTGTTTTTTTCCTTATATTATTCATAACTCTTACTTACTGATTTTCGTTTTTCGTGTTTGCATGTGAAATTCGCCCGAGTTCATCACGAACTCCCTTTTCCTCACATTTCGAGAAAGTCGTAAAGGCTTAAATCCCTTCTTTCGAGTCAGCCAGCCGTGAAATCAAAGAGCAGGTCCTAAAATTCGACGAACAGGTCCAGAAGTCGAATGGAGCAACAAAAATCGAGAAAATTGAGAAATTTGGGCCAAAGGCCCATTCTTAATTCAAAATTTGTATTTTGTTATTTTGGGCCTAAGCCCACTTATTTGCTATAACTTGTTAGTTTTTAGGGCAGGTGGCGAAAATTGGGCCTTTTGGCCCAAAACGAAATTAGGCCCAACGTGTTGGTCCAGGCGGACAGAAAAACCAAACTTGGGCCCGAGTCTCTTTCCCTCTTCGTTTTACCATGTTTATTTGCTTGCTAGTACTTGCCGTTAATCTTAAGGTTAAAAAATTCAAATCCCTGAAAAGACGCATATTTTGGTTTTAACGATTTAACTAAATCAGTCATCTTTAAATGGTCTTAAATAATAATTTTTTGAGAAGTATCTCACTTAGATGTTAGTATTTCAAATTTTCTCCTTTCCCCTATAAAATGATTCTTATTATAAAATTTTGCTCGATTCAACTCAAGTTAATCTATTTTTAGCCAAATAATTAATCGTCGGATAACCGCGTATTAGCGGGCATTCTGGGTGTTTTAAAAACCTTCCTAGAATGTTAATAAGAACCTCGAACCCTTTTTAAGTTTTCAATAGATTTACTGTTTGTCTTTTGAAAATAACAGTTTTCTTGATTTTTCTTAAAAATTAAGTGGCGACTCTAAAATCAGTCCAAAAATATATTTTTAAATAAAACATTGGACCTCCCATTTTATATTGTACACTCTCCAGATGTACGATCATGATCATACCCCAAGCCCCACTTCGATGGGATTAGGGGTATTTGGTTTCCTTTTATGGTCTTTATTAAGTCCCACATCCGTAGGCTAAGGAAAATATCAAGATATGTATCATCTACAAAGCAAACTCTTAAATATATTATACTAAGAGCTCGAATGGATTAACTGAAAATTCTTTTAAGTAAAAAAAAATATAGCTACTTTAGGTTTTTAACTTTTTAAGTCATTTTAAATTTGTTTTAACTTATTTTTAATTATGTCAAACACTTTCAAAAATTGAAAATAATTTAAAAATATATTTGACCAACTTTTAAGTCAATTCAAACATGCTCTAAATTGGATAAATTAAACGTACAATCATGCATAAGATAAGAATATTGATTTATATACCTACACATCATAAAATCAAGTCAATTTTTCTTTTTTAATTGCATATAAATAACTTAATTATATTCGTACCATCTTAAGGGTCACCTTCTCATTACATCAAATCACTTAATTATACTCAACTTTAGTGGATCCATTTAATTTGTATATAAAATTAATTAAACCATATAAATATTGTTCAATACGCAAACAAAAATGCTTTGGATAAATCCTTGTTTATATTACTCAGGATTACTTTCGAATGAAATGTATATGAATATCTTCTTTCAAGATTAGTACAACACTATTTTGAATAAAGAAAAATCTTTTTGGCCAGAAAATTTGGCCAAAATTTAATCAGAATGATATTTTTTTTATGTTATTTTATCATTTTAAATATTTTTATCCTTTTAACTTTAATTCATTTTAATTAAAATATGGAAAAAAACATCAATTTATTTTAAAATTAAAAAAAATATTATAATTTTTTTAATTTTTTAGCCAAACTTTCTGGCCATTTATCACTTCCCTTTGAATAATTAATGTTTAATAAAAAAAATTAACATATTATAAACTCAAAGAACAAGCTGTCTATTAATTTCGAAAATTTTCTTTGGTTTATAGATTTAAAAATCCGACACAAATAGTTTGGTTTGATATTTGAAAAATCCGAACCAACCCGGTCATGTACACCTCTAATTTTGAGTAATCTTCCCCTTCTAAATAAGTTTTTGGGATTGAGTTAGGTCTAATATTTATTTTTTAATCATAATATCAGAGTCATACTAATTCCAATTTATTTTTTTCAATGTTGGACCTCCCATTTTATATTGTACATTCTCCAGATGTACGATCATGAGCATACCCCCAGCCCCACTTTGATGGGATTAGGGGTATTTGGTTTCCTTTTATGGTCTTTATTAAGTCCCACATCCGTAGGCTAAGGAAAATATCAAGATATGTATCATCTACAAAGCAAACTCTTAAATATATTAGACTAAGAGCTCGAATGGATTGACTGAAAATGTTTTTAAGTAAAAAAAATAAAGCTACTTTAGGTTTTTAACTTTTTAAGTCATTTTAAATTTGTTTTAACTTATTTTTAATTATGTCAAACACTTCCAAAAGTTGAAAATAACTTTAAAATATATTTGACCAACTTTTAAGTCAATTCAAACATGCTCTAAATTGGATAAATTAAACGTACAATCATGCATAAGATAAGATTATTTATTTAGATACCTACACATCATAAAATCAAGTCAATTTTTCTTTTTTAATTGCATATAAATAACTTAATTATATTCGTACCATCTTAAGGGTTACCTTCTCATTACATCAAATCACTTAATTATGCTCACCTTTAGTGGATCCATTTAATTTGTATATAAAATTAATTAAACCATACAAATATTGTTCAATACGACAAACAAAAATGCTTTGGATAAATCCTTGTTTATATTACTCATGATTACTTTCGAATGAAACGTATATGAATATCTTCTTTCGAGATTAGTACAACAGTATTTTGAATAAAGGTAAATCTTTTTTGCCAGAAAATTTGGCCAGAATTTAATCAGAATGATATTTTTTTTAATGTTATTTTATCATTTTAAATATTTTTATCCTTAACCTTTAATTCATATTAATTAAAATATGGAAAAAACATCAATTTATTTTTAAATAAAAAAATATTATAATTTTTTTAATTTTTTAGCCAAATTCAGGCCAAACTTTCTGGCCATTTATCACTTCCTTTTGAATAATTAATGTTTGATAAAAAAAATTAACATATTACAAACTCAAAGAACAAGATGTCTATTAATTTTGAATTTTTTTTTGGTTTGATTTGGTTTATAGATTTAAAAATCCGACACAAATAGTTTGGTTTGATATTCGAAAATCCTGAACCAACCCGGTCATGTACACCCCTAATTTTGAGTAATCTTCCCCTTCTAAACAAGTTTTATGGATTGAGTTAAGTCTAATATTTATTTTTTAATCATAATATCATAGTCATACTAATTTCAATTTATTTTTTTCAATGTTGGACCTCCCATTTTATATCGTACACTCTCCAGATGTACGATCATGAGCATACCCCAGACCCACTTCAATGGGATTAGGGGTATTTGGTTTCCTTTTATGGTCTTTGTTGACACCCAATTTTGACCCTCCCCGATATAAATTAATTTTTGAACTTCTTAAATTCCAAACGATTTGAAATAATTGACTTTATAAAATTCAAAATATTTTTCAAGTTACTTTTAATTGATTTTATCATTTTTATAATTTTTAAGTAATATATATGTTTTATATAATTTTGTATATAATTATTATATTTTATAAATATTTCAAAAATCATCTCAAAAAGATGTTAATTTTAGTAAGTATTTATTTAAATTAGCTTAGTTTAAATTGTAGTTAATATTTTTGAAATTAATTATTTTATTTCGTTAAGATCAAGAAGTTCATTAATTAACTATATTAATTTGTCATATTTAATTGTTAGCCGAATTTGTTAATTTAACTCAAATTGGCTATTTCTTAAACTCCAAGATATAACCTTTTTCACCTTGCCTCAAACCCATTTTGGGCCTATTTAAATCAGGCCCATTATTCAACAACCCAATGACATTTCCTCATATTAAGCAGCCCATTTCTCTTAATTTTTCAACAATAATCCAATTGCAGTCCATTACATACAACAACAAATACATTACAACAACAAATACTTAGCCTTGCGCGTGCGTCTCCCTCGTTCTCTTGTACGAATCCAGATGTCTCCATCTTGTGCTTCATCCGTCCTTGCACCAGATCGGACGGCTCCCCTCAAAGTTCCGTTAAGAAATTGGTACTGGTCCAGCAGCAACCTTATCCTACAGGGAGAAATTCGAATTTCAAAATTTTGGAATGGACTCCAATTCCCCTTCGTCTCCCCCCTTTTTCCAGCCTAAAATCTCCTCTATTTAAGCGTCCTTCTTCTTCTTTAGAGGGGTGGGTTTTGGACTGGTAGAAAAATAGGAAGAAAATTGGAAAAAGGTTAGGCGAGAAAGTTGAAAAAGATTGACATTCTTTCTATCGATACTAAGAGAACAACTTCGGAAAAAAAATAGATATAAGATATATGCATTTAAAGAAAGCATAAGAGTGAACTAATTCGAGTCTAAGTTTCATTCCTCTGTTTTCGCTTGGCATAAGCTCGTTTGAAGCCGAGATTTCATCCATTTTTCTGTTTGTTGTTCGCGTTCGGGTTCGTACCTGTGCTCGTGTGGTAAAAGTCGTCCCAAGCTCGTAGCTGTCTCCAGTCGCTGCTCCGAAGAAGGTAACCTCACCTCCTCTTAAATTTATGTTGTCACCTAGTTAACTTAGACATTATTATGTGGATTTAGTTCACTATGTGGTTCGATTTGATTATGTTGATGACTCCAATCTATGATCTGCTCTTTTTGATGAAAGATATGGTTGTGTATTGTTTTAAAGTGGTAAAATATGATGCAGAATCTCGAAAAACTAATCGATGTGGAGGTGGTGTTTTGTTTCGCTTATTGTTTGTAGAATATGACAACTTGTTTTCTCCATTTTGTATCTCATGGTCATCATATCATTCAGTATGTCGTGTTTGAATTGAGTTTATATCTCTATTTTGTCCATATTTTAGTTGAAAAACGTTTGCTAATTGCGGTTGATCTCTTAAAAATGTGAAGTGCTTTCAAAATGGATGCTTGTTCCCCTCTTCTGCTTGTCTTTGCTTGTTAACCTATTCAACAATATTGTTTGGCCAGCTTGGCGATTGATTGGAGGTATTTAATGTCTATTTGTTGTCGTTAGAATTAAAAATTGCAGCTTCAGTTTGGGTCATTTAAGTTTCTGTTAATTGTCTAATATTTTGATGCCTAGAAATCAAATTTCCAGCATGTTGTTTCGTTGGTTAAATTGCAATAATCTCATTTGTTTCATTTAGTTCACAAAGATTCTTAAACATAGAATACATTGTCCATGATTTGCAGAATGAGTTGTCTTCTAAATTTTATATTTTGTTTCTTTTCCTTAAATTTTTTATTCACAAAGTAATGTTTGGCAGTGATTCATGACTTGGTATGATTTTAACCTTTGGTCAATTTCGTCTAGCTTCGCTTATTGCCAATATTTGTTGATATAATTCGGGGATGTTGATTTATACGAGTGCTAATTTTTTTGTTCTCATTTTGCTACATGTGAACCCGTATGGAGTCCGAGTTGGACCCAAATTCATTCGCCTATGCATTTCGAAATGGGACATAAGGGCCCCAAATCCTCTTTTTCCCTCGAGTCAGCCCCCCATTGCAAATTGTAAAGCGGATGAACAGGTTGAAAGCAGCAAATAAGGCTGAAAAATTGGATTTACAAACCCCGAAAAGTCCGAAAAGGGCTGTATACTTGTTGTATACAGCAGTATACACTAATATACATGGAGAATATTGATATATATGTCCAAAATTTGAAATACAGGTGCAGGATACAGGTGCTGGAGTTTGAAGTAGGCTGTATACGTAAAGTATACAACCCAATATGAGCAAGACCCTGAAGGTAAATTTATATGCCCATTAGGTATCAAATAGAAAGAAATTCAACGAATGACGATAAAAGTGATAGATTCCCTGTTGAATCTCAAATGAATGATAACATTGAAGGAAGTAAAATGTAGTGGGTTGTAAATTCTTGCAGTAGTATACTTCTTGGATTTCAAAAGACTTGCACAACTTACTGATCACATTAGCAGATGGATAATATTACATATATTATATATTATTAGATATATTTACAATATGTACAACAGACATCAGTATGATGCCGATTTGAACGATCTGCAAATACTAACTAATGTAATACAGCCAAAATAGTATATCAGATGTTTCAGTTTTGGTATATAAGATTGGCATGTCATTGTTTATCATATGTAGAAGACATCGGAGTTCGCTTCTTAGTAGCGAATCTTCTTCATTCAAAAACCCATAGTATAGGGAGACTGATTCATTTTATTCTCCCTATTAAGCAAAAGTGGCAAAATGAAGTGAGGAAGTTCCTGTAATTAGAGAATTTAAAGTCTATTAGAAACTGAAAATATGGCAACACATAGCAAAACAATTTAAATATTAACATCCAAAGTGGCACATCTTTAGTACAGAAACTGCAAAAGAGCAAATGGAAATTTTAGAAAGAACAATAGATGGTGAGTGGGGGGAGGGGGGGGGTTAATCACCGAAAATGAGCAACACTTTGAAGGTAAATTTATATGGCCATTAGGTATCAAAGAGAAAGAAATTCAAGGAATCACGATAAAAGTGATAGATTTGCTGTTGCATCTCTTTGTGATCAGCTCTGTAATTAGTAGAATTGAGGTCCAACAATGTTTGAGAGTATAGATGCTCCATAAGTGTATTCAATTATTGGTATGATAATAATTCACAATTTATTTCCATAAAAATAAAAGACATTTGAATGCTTAATAACATGAGAAAGACACATAGCTGACTGCCCAAAAGAGATGGTGCTAACTCTGAAGTAATCAAGCTGCTCAATTGTTTTAACTAAAAGAAGCTAATTCAAAAGTAATAATCAAAATAGCATATTTGCACGCCACAGAGATGACAACAAAAACAAATACTATTAAATTTGAATGGTTGAAAGAATTAGGTGGAAGAAAGCCAATTAAAATGATAAGAAAGAAAGAAGGAAAGAGGATGTGCATACAACATACCTATGGTGGCTTAAGTTTAATTGGGAAAATTTCAGATGAGGTCTTCCATTTTGCAAAGCATTTTTTCTTAAAGCTGAGACAGAAAATAGATCAATGAAAATTTACAGTATACCACTTGAGAGGTCTTTGCAATTAGAACTTTGAAGGAAGAGAAATGTAGTGGGTTGTAAATTCTTTCAGTAGTATACTTGGTGGGTTTCAAACTATCTTTCCTCTAACTGAAAAGAACATACATTAACCATAAACAATCAGTAGAAATATCCAATTAATTTTAATTTTAGAGAAAACGTCTATGAAGATATGTGTAGTTCAGTGGCTATCTTATTTTGACTTCACTAATGAATTTCTTTGGACAACTATTGAGGCAAATGAAAGCAAAGACATATAAAAGCTCTGAATATCGAACATGTGAGGATACAACATATGTGACAAATCAGAATATGTTTACGTCTACAACGAAATAGAGAGAGATGTATACATATTTATTTCCATTTTCAAACATGCATAGGAAAATTACATACAACCTAAGAATCCAAAGAATAACGGAAAAAACTACCATTATAGGTTAATAATCACATTAAAATGGAAAGCATATCCAACAAAATCACATGGTGATAACGCCTACAAAAATACATGAAAGTTCGAAACAAATCATACATAAACACAAGCTCATAAAGCCAAAATATCATACATGCATTTGGAAAGCTGTAATAATACATGAAGAAAGAGCAAAAGGCATATACATACAAATACTACAGTTAAATATCGAAATCTTATATACTGAATTAAAACAAAAAGTAGAGCACAAATAAAAAATAATTTCACAAGTAGGTGTAGATTCTACACCATTGATCTCTAATAGAAGTAGAATGAACGATTTAGATGGTCAGCAAGAGAAAACTAAGTAAAACTTGCGAACGAAGAGACCCCAAATATCATTTGAGATTTTTTACGGTAGTACCACAAATCGGTCAAAAAATTCAATTACATGTGAATGTAAAGCAAGTGATAAATATGATAGCATGGAAGAAGCATCTCAAGTAAAAAAAAACTTTAAAATAAAATTGGAGGAAACCACATTCTCCACAATGTTTTAGCAAAAGGAGGCAACATATATTCTTCTAGCTTTAAAAAATAGTCTAGGAGAAGAAAAATCATAGTAACTAATTCCCTGTTCCTTTCCTAAGCATGTATATTAAAATAAAAAGGGAAAAGGAGCTCAAAACAACCAGAATTGAAGCATAGAAACTTAAACTCAATTCATTCAACACTCTATTTGATCATTAGGCAACGAAAAATTTAAAGATGCAGTGTTGGTCCTTTTTAACTCCAAAAGGGGCAAATTACTGTACAATTAGTACTACCTTTAGTACAATTAAATGATTCTACCTTTACTTTTTAAAACTGTGTTGGTTTTTTTTACCAGAACTTTTTGAAATACTTCTAAATATGTGGAATTGATAATCATTGTGACTTATAGTTTGGTGTGAAAGTGAGATGTAGACTGACCTTTTACACTTTTTTGGTTGGTGTGGGTGGTTCAAATTTTGGCGTCGCATTTGAGGAACCAGCTGCAGTAGTTGTTGCTATCACATCCACCTCACTTATTTCCAAAGGCCTTATCTTTTTAGAATTCCTATCAGTAGTGCTCTGTGGAGTATGTTCCTTTTCCATGTAGGAAAGAATGGACAAAGTTGCATGCGTGCTATTTGAGCTGCCCCAAGATGACTTCCTTAGCTCAATTTGGAATACTTTGTTTGACAACATCTGATGGACATTATCAAGAGACAATGATTGCCGCTGTAAATGTAAAGAGTTACAACAAACACTTTAGAACTAAGCATATATGGTAAACTGTTTCTGCTGAAGACATATGGTATTGTGACAATACATGTGTACAAGTAGCCAGCGGGAATGAGAGATCACCTTAGTGCAAGTTATGTCAAATATGTCTTCCGCTGTCATGGAGAGTAATTTTTCTCCCAATTTAGCAGAGATAGATGTTGTGGTTGTAGCAGTACCATCAATAAGATCAATTTGAAAGATACACCTGAAATGATGGCAAGTTTGAAATTTGTGCATAATATACGCTATATTTTGTACAAAGTGTAATTTACAAGTCAAAAGTATAGTACCGAGGCACTAATGCTGTTTTTCGATTGCATTTTGGACATTCAAAATCCTTTCTATCCTTTGTGCGCTTCTTCTGCCTATATGATCCTTACAGGATGCCTCGTTCAAAAAATTTAAAGTGGAAAAAAACATACTAAATGACAAATGATGATTCCTTTATATCAGCAGAATTATCCTACAATTTAGATGCATAAATTAACATACCTTCTTTATCTACCAAAAACCACAGAGTTGAGAAGCTGTCAGCTCCCCTGCATTTTAAACTATTCAAATACACTATGAAGCAGACCATGCAGTTTAAACTGTTATATGATATATCATAACAATATTCTTCTGCTGAATGAACAATTCGCCTAATAATGACGGCTATTAAAATGTCATCGTTAGATTGTGATTACTCAAAAGAATATAGCATATTATTATCTCTTGTTTCATGAAGACCTGAACAAATTCAAAAGATGCGTGCTATATTGCAAGGACATAAGGAGCTTTTAGATTGTCAAAGTAGTGCAAATCTAGCAGGTAATCTTATTCTTGCTTGAAATGGATTGTAGACACTGGAGCCTCAGATGACATGTTACAGAATCATGCGTATTTGCATCATAAGAAATAGTATCAGCGGAGAGCAGACATAAGTTTACTGTGGATGACATAATAGCTTTAGCAGAAATAACCAAAAAAAAGAACTGGCGATGAAATGCAAAAAATAGCAGTAGCACCTTAGAAGCATTTATTGTGGACAATGGACCACAACTATCGTACTCGGCCTTCAAAATCTATATCTGATTAAGTACAGTACATGTTTAAGTTAGCAAGAACCCAGTTGAAAATGTAGTTTAAAATGCAAAAGAATATGCAAGAGAAGATTTTAAAAAAAGAAAAAAGCTTGCTTACTGGAAGGTGCTAAGTGAAGTGAGGATGGATAGTCACTGTACTTTGTCTCTGGTGTCATTAGTGAGATTTATCATCTTGATAAGTGATTTCCTTTCCCCTGCAGTATGAATTCCAGTATCCATTTGTGTCAGATCTGACCTACTACTTCTCTTTCACTTTCACAGACAGAATTGTTGTGTTTAGTTTCAATCAATATTAATTCAAAAGGCAGGGTAAAGAACGAAATCTTAACTGTAGGTAGTTAAGAAGACTTGCCCTTTGTAGTTTTTGATGTATGAATAGTTTAAGTTTCAGCCCTGCGCTTGAAGATTGAAGTACAACAGTTGTTGCTTTCATTTCCTCCACGAGTAGCAGCTTGCTCAAATTCCTTTAGCAAATCTTGGCTTTCGCTCACGAGCATCATGGGACTGTTTGTACTGCTCTTCCTAACTCTAGAATCAACATGTTCCCACATTGCATCATTTCATTCCTCAAATCTTAACCATCCTATAAAATTGTTTCCATAAATGAGAAACTCGAAAAGAACAGATATAGAATTACATAGTCCATATAAATTAAGTTTTTGAGATAAAAGCTAATATAATAAACTATCAGTAAAAATTATTCATTCAATTATAAATCACAATTCTAAGGGCAAAAAAGAGGACGCTCAAGAAGTTATTAGGATTATGCTCTGCTTTTGAAATCTATTTAGGATATATAAACTTTTGGACTATTGAATATGTCGCGGAGTACTCTTGAGATTTTTGTACAAGTGAACTTTTTAGTGCAGACATTAGTGCTTGTTCCTGCAATTTATCGGAAAGTGCTCACACCAAAGATTAGAATCTGAATAATATATATTTTTACTAAATTTCACAACATACACATCTCATTGCCTACAATTCACATAATGCTACAACAGAAAGATTATTAAATAACATACCTGAGGAGAATTTGAGCAAGCAGTTCCCTTGATTTTCATGGATACTGCTCTATTGGAGATCAATTTTATGCATCATCTTCCTTGTTCTTGAGCTATTTTAATTCATAGGAACTTCAAATCTATTAGTTGTCCGATCCATTGAATCTCTGAAATAGACGGAGAGAAAGAATAGAGTAGATGATCAGATCTAAAATCACTGTTACATCTGAAAAGATGTTCGATAATCTACAAAGAGGAAAAACGACAATGCAAACAAAAGTAGACATTGTTAGAAAAGAAATTCAATTAACAAAGTAATCACTCCTAAAGGTTCACTTAAAATTCTTGATGAATCCAACCATTCTGGCCTTATTTTCACAGAAGCAACATCAAAACTATTTTCATTTTTTTTCACATCTGAAATGAACTTGAAGCACCAATAACTAAGCACTGAAAAATTAAATCTATAACAAAAGTAAGTTAAAAGTGTTTCAATATATAATACAACAAAATAAAGAGAACTCGTCTCCTAAATTAGGCCTACTAAATTCAAAGCTAAAGCACAACACTCTTCCGAAAAACAGGTCATTACTATACAACTACATGCAATTTTCACCAAGCAGACAACCGAATGACGGCATTAGCATTCATCAATCAAGGATCAGACAGTACTTATCCAGAAATCATCTTAATAGTTGTTAGAATTTAGCGATTGTATCAAAACATAGAAAAGGTAGCAATTGATACATAGGAAAATGTAGAAAGATAAAACAAACTGATTATAAAACAGCAACGATAGTTAGGATTTGTTTATTGTGGAACACATGCCTACACAGCCAAGACTACATAAGGAGAATGAGACATAAATGTAAAATTGTACAGGGACATAGATAGTAATGTAATTCTGATTTTTTAACAGACATCAAATTGAAGAGTCAAAACCTCTAGTAGTAGTTGCTTTTAAAAGAAAATCTCCTCTGGCTTCAGAAGAAAAGCTCCTCAACACCTCCAAGCCACAGCTCACAAGAGCTCCTGCTGCTTCCAGCATAGCGCAAGTGATGTCTGTCGCTTGTGGACGTGAAACCCTCCTCCCTGAGTTCTCTTAACAACACATTCAGCCTGGATTTCAGTCATATTACTAAATGCAAGAGGTGGAAATCCTGAAGAAGCAAAAAGGTTTCTCCATGGGGACAAAATTGCAATCCTCAAGTCTAGAGATACTATAATATAATGTAGACACACTCACAAACCAATTGACAAAGAAACTGGAACAAAAAGTGTACTATGCATCTTAATGAAGGAATGGAATAGAACTATAAGCATGTAATCATAGTATTTCTAATTACTGGTCCTTGTCAAATTATGTAATCATCTTTTAAGTTTGGAATTTAACAGTCGAAAATCTTTCTACTCCTTATCGTGACCAACAAAAAGAGAAGGTGGTACTATCAGTACTATGAAGAATAACGGATCATGAAAAGCTATATGAGGTTCCCTTTTTTTGGTTGAATAAGAAGCTCGAAAGCTATCTTGTGTTTAGAATTCGTCATTAAAAAATGTGATTACCTTGTCAAATATACACCATCGACTGCTAGGAATTTCAAATTTGAGTTTTATATTTATAGACTATGTTGGTTGAAAGTCTCTCTCTGTATTCTCATTGAATTCTTGTTAATACAATCTTATACCTATGAAATTGAGACAAAATAGTTATGAATACACGTATCTACAAAATGAATTAAAGGAAGAGCGGCAAAAGCTCACAAGATATCTGGTGAGCTTTACCTCATTCTCATTCTTTCATGTTACACCCATTTCATAGTTATGGGTTGCTGTTAATTTTCGCTATTTCCAAACCAAAAACACATAAAAAGTAGAAGACAACTTCAACTTTAATAAATAAGAAATCAATATCTCAGGAAAAAAATAAAATGAATATTACCTCCGATTTTGATAGTCAAATGTGAAATTTCATCACCAAAATTGCTGCACCATCTCGAAACTTGAATCACTCTTCTGTAATTTTCCATCAATTTCTAAGAGTCTCTTCTTTGCCAAAAGTATGGGAGAATGAAAAATAGAGAAGTAGAACATGATGGAAAGATGAAAAAATGACGCAAGGACCAAAGCAAAATAATGAAAAACCGGTGGAGGTAGAAGGACATGTGTAGTACACGTGTTTATTTACAGTGAATAGGGCACAATAGTCTAGTACAATTTTCAATGGTACAGGTATAAATTTGTGGTGGTATGTTCTTACTTCATCTGCAGGAGTTAGATGTATTTTGGGGATTCCTAACACTGTCATCAAATCCTCTGTCATCTAGTGCATTGGTCTGGAAATGGAGACGTTTGCTTGACTTGATAACAGTTGGAAAACTGTTATCGAATCACATCTACTGAAGGTTTAGATAAGAGAATCAAGCTAAACCACCGAGGAATCATCCATTAGTTGAACGTAGTTTCTTTTTCTAGTTAAGCTAAGCTTTCATGTTAAGCCAATTTGTGTGACATATACTTGTCGCTATCAAACTACCACTACAACAAAAACAACTTTTAGCGGCAATATATATTGACACTAATAAAGAGTGCTAAAGTTTTTATTGGCATTAGTTAAGTGCCATTAGAATGAATGTCGCTAAAGGCTTTAGGGACATCTACAAAGAATGCTAATTGCCGCTAAAAATACATATTTAGCGACAATTAATTCTTAATTGCCGCTAATGATCATTTTTGATGTAGTGTACAGATAAGCTGAACCTATTCATAAAAGAGAGTGAGAAGCAGATGAAAGGGAAGAGTTAAAATGGTAGCAATCTGGCTGGTGTCTTTGATTTAATAATCTTTCTACATTAAAACTATATTCCTAATATCATTAGAGATGATATTCACATTCATTTGGTAAATAAATTTTTCAATTTTGTACCTTCTTCTATTCTTCAAATAGTAAAAGCTATTCCCTACTATTTATTTTCAAGATTTATAATAGATGATGGCATTGAAACACTTAGTAGTTCCTACTCCTTGTCAGTACCTCTAAAACATGTAACTCCAGCCCTTTTGTGGGTGTAGTCATGTTTTCTTTTTCAGCTGATTTTTCTTAAAGGTTGGGATTTCTTTTAGCTAACAAGTAAATGTGTGATCCGCAGGAGTAAATTACAGCCTCTGACTTCCGATTCTCAGAATTTTGAAGTCAGAGATACTTTAAATGTGGTAATCTCAAATTGAATAATTAACAGCAAACAGATGAGTATATTTAAGGGTAAGAACTACATGTACTAATGCGAAGCAGCAAAATATAAACATATAATCATTTGGTTGATTGTTCCTTCAATCAATCACTCCTTCAAATTAGTAGTTGCCTGCGTTGTAATCACATGTTTCTTGTTACTGATAAAGACGACCACAAGTCCATAACAAAGATAAACTGATTAAATTTGAGACTACATATGGGTGAAGCCGGAAGGGAAATAAGGAAACGGAAAATACCTCATATAAAAGAGATCACCATTAGTGGTTTGGATAGGAAAAAACCTTAACAATAAGTACATTCGCCAAATGAACTTTACATAAGCCTTCTTATAGGTGAATTGATACTCGGAAGGAGGCATTAGGGATTTATAATATGAGCTTAGCGTTTTGCCGAAGAGTAGTGGGTATGTGGTGCATTATTTGAATGATTCAACAGTTGCCTTGGTTTGGTAATTCAGCTATTAGTTTGTTATCCAATGGAATCAAATGTTTTCTTTAGCGATATGAATGTGCCCTACGTTGTTGAAAGCGTAGCTCATCCTCATCCATCCTAGTTAGCAGCATGAGCAACACCAATTGACGTACAAGAAAACTTACTTTTATTTATAATATAATCATCACTCTTTGTCAAAGTTGATGCAGACAGATGTAGCAGCTTATCCATCCTCTGCATATTCAGAGGAAAGGGGGTGTTATATAGTGAAAATGCAAGGTTAGAGCGATATGTAAATGTGTCTAGAGAAGTAAGCCGATCTATGTCTAGTATGCATGCAAATTTTTGACTATTATTTGACTATTCCTCGACCTTCAAGTTTTTTCACATATCATATACATCTTATCTTTGTCTTTCAGGTGTACAGTTGGTAATAGTGAGAAATATTTAACCAATCTTATATAATCAGCTGACATGAGAATTGACAATTCTTGCCGATTAATAAAGGTTTGGATACTCATCTTGGAGGTGTCTTTTCACAGAAATGTCTTGCTAAGGTGCACAAGTTGCATAAACATAGTGCAACTGATAAGACTTCTAAAACTTTGATTGAAGTCCAACAATAATATTTGGCCTTACACAGAGGTGGTGAATTCAGTGCATAACATACAAAATGTGGAAAATCAGTTTAACATGGAACAGATGAAAAATTAATGCAACTTCTGGTGCAAAATATTATAAATAAGAAGGAAATGAAGAGGTGCTATTTGAATTCCATGACAATGAAATGGGTAAAACAAAGAAACGATGAAAGAGAAAGAAGAGGAAACAACACACAATAAAATATGCACCCAAGGAAAAGCTGAAACAAAGCAATAATCAGACATACGGTGTAGATTTAATAACAGAAACAAAGCAATAAGCTGTTCAAATTTAAGTTCAAAAAGATTGTTACCTTAACTGTATTTGGTCTTTCTCTGTTTTTGGACTAAAACATAGTATTGAAACAAAAGAAGATGGATATACTTACTTCAGAGACTAAAGTTCAGTTCATACCACAAAAAAATAAAATACACTTATTTCATAGACTAAAGTTCAGTTCATACCACAATGAACTATATTCACATGACCTACAAAGGATGAGAGCAAGAAATAGAGAGAAATAACTCTACATGTGCAATATTACTCAATTGAACACAAACCCAAAAGATGAAAAAAATCAAAAAGAAACTCACCAGAAATAATAGAATAGTTTGATGCGAAGACGGAGAAAAATTGAGGTACAATCCGAGGTGATGTACAAATGATTGCAGAAGAAAGTCTAAACAGCAAAGAGCAAATATGTAACTCTATTTGATCATTCATCAAATAACAGAAAATTGAAAATCTGATGCCTTTGAATTTGAAGACACTATACCTGAATCAAAGTTATATACATATTTATTTACATTTTCAAACATGCATATAGGAAAATAACATATAGTTTATGATACCGAACCTAAGAATCCATAGAAAACGTAAGAATCGAAAGAATAATGGAAAAAACTACCAATATAGGTTATTTTGAAGAGTTGGACACATTACCGAAAAATTGGGGAAGAAGGGGAAGCAAAACTTACTGTAACTAAGGATTAGAGCAACTGTTGAGGAGAAATCGATGGAAACAATGAAAGAGCCAAAGTCGATAGACAGCAAACATACAGATCCCTAAAAGTGCCCCTGTTCATCCGGCAGAAATCCCCTAAATTTAATGATGCTGGGGAGATGTTGAATGCTTGTAGAGTTGTTAAAACTTTTATCTCAAATTAGCCGCAAGAAATTTAACAAAATGATGAAGAAAGATGGAGCAAAAGTAAGGAAGAGGAGAGTAAAATTGCAGAGAAAATGAACATGAGAAATGTGAGTCAAAGCAGCAAAAAAGGAAAGTAAAATTGTACAGATAGCTAATTACCCTTACGTGGATCGAGGTAGAACACGTGTTAATAGGAAAAAAAACCATAAAGAGTGATTCAATTAACAATAAAATGGAGCCCACTTTTGTCAATGGTAGTACAATAGGTACAACTTAAATTACATTTGGAACAAGTTTTTGGAGCTGTGTTGGTCCTTTACAACTCCCTCTTCTAAATAAGGGTAATATATATGTTGTTTGACTAACTTTATTTATTCTATGGTTGAATTTAATTAATTCCCAAAGTTAGCTATTTCTCCTTATTTTTATATACTCATATTAAAATACTAATATTTTATACTTAGCTTTATTTTCATATTTTTTTGTCATTTAAGTTATTTCCCATAAAAAAAAAACCTCATTTAGTCCTATCCCCCTTAAGATAAATAAAATGATAAAAAATAATAATGGTAATAAATAAATAAGTTAAAATAAATGAGTTTTTGTTAAATTTTTAAAAATAATTAGTTAAAATAAATAAACTCTTTTACTTAAGTTAAAATTTCAAAATTAGTCAAAAATCATTTTGGTCAAATCGCCGGTCAGCCGCGAGTTAGCGGGCATTCCGAGGGCCTAACACCTTCTCGGAATGTACATTGAACTTCGAACCCCTTTTTATTTTCAATTGATTTTATCTGTTTGAGTCTTTTGAAAACCTTAAAATTTTTCTTGATTTTTTACTAAAATTAAGTGGCGACTCTGTCCTTTTAGAAATTTGATTTCTCTTAAACCATAAGTTTAATCGATTTTTTTGAAAACTCAATCACTTTCCTTTTACATATCTTTTTAAGTAAAACAGTCTTTATTAAGTCCCACATTCGTAGGCTAAGGAAAATATCAAGATATATATCATCTACAAAGCAAACTCTTAAATATATTAGACTAAGAGCTCGAATGAATTGACTGAAAATGCTTTTAAGTAAAAAAAAATATAGCTACTCTAGGTTTTTAACTTTTTAAGTCATTTTAAATTTGTTTTAACTTATTTTTAATTATGTCAAACACTTCCAAAAATTGAAAATAACTTAGAAATATATCTAATCAACTTTTAAGTCAATTCAAACATGCTCTAAATTGGATAAATTAAACGTACAATCATGCATAAGATAAGAATATTTATTTATATACCTACACATCATAATATCAAGTCAATTTATCTTTTTTAATTGCATATAAATAACTTAATTATATTCGTACCATCTTTAAGGGTCACCTTCTCATTACATCAAATCACTTAATTATGCTCACCTTTAGTGGATCCATTTAATTTGTATATAAAATTAATTACACCATACAAATATTGTTCAATACGACAAATAAAAATGCTTTCGATAAATCCTTGTTTATATTACTCATGATTACTTTCGAATGAAACGTATATGAACATCTTCTTTCGAGATTAGTACAACACTATTTTGAATAAAGAAAAATCTTTTTGGCCAGAAAATTTGGCCAGAATTTAATCAGAATGATATTTTTTTATGTTATTTTATCATTTTAAATATTTTTATCCTATTAACTTTAATTCATTTTAATTAAAATATGGAAAAAAACATCAATTTATTTTTAAATAAAAAAATATTATAATTTTTTTAATTTTTTAGCCAAATTCTGGCCATTTATCACTTCCCTTTGAATAATTAATGTTTGATAAAAAAAAAATTAACATACTACAAACTCATAGAACAAGATGTCTATTAATTTCGAAATATTTTTTTGGTTTGATTTGGTTTATAGATTTAAAAATTAGACACAAATAGTTTGGTTTGATATTTGAAAATCCCGAACCAACTCGGTCATGTACACTCCTAATTTTGAGTAATCTTCCCCTTATAAACAAATTTTTGGGATTGAGTTAGGTCTAATGTTTATTTTTTAATCATAATATCAGAGTCATACTAATTCCAATTTATTTTTTTTCAATGTTGGACCTCCCATTTTATATTGTACACTCTCCAGATGTACGATCATGAGCATACCCCAATCCCGCTTAGATGGGATTAGGGGTATTTGGTTTCTTTTTATGGTCTTTATTAAGTCCCACATCCGTAGGCTAAGGAAAATATCAATATACGTATCATCTACAAAGCAAACTCTTAAATATATTAGACTAAGTGCTCGTATGGATTGACTGAAAATGCTTTTAAGTAAAAAAAAATATAGCTACTTTAGGTTTTTAACTTTTTAAGTTATTTTAAATTTGTTTTAACTTATTTTTAATTATGTCAAACACTTCCAAAAATTGAAAATAACTTACAAATATATTTGACCAACTTTTAAGTCAATTCAAACATGCTCTAAATTGGATAAATTAAATGTACAATCATGCATAAGATAAGAATATGTGTTTATATACCTACACATCATAAAATCAAGTCAATTTTTCTTTTTTAATTGCATATAATAACTTAATTATATTCGTACCATCTTAAGGGGTCACCTTCTCATTACATCAAATCACTTAATTATACTCAACTTTAGTGGATCCATTTAATTTGTATATAAAATTAATTAAACCATACAAATATTGTTCAATACGACAAACAAAAATGCTTTGGATAAATCCTTGTTTATATTACTCATGATTACTTTCGAATGAAACGTATATGAATATCTTCTTTCGAGATTAGTACAACACTATTTTGAATAATGAAAAAATTTTTTGGCCAGAATTTAATCAGAATGATATTTTTTTCTATGTTATTTTATCATTTTAAATATTTTTACCCTTTTAACTTTAATACATTTTAATTAAAATATGGAAAAACCATCAATTTATTTTCAAATTATAAAACATTATAATTTTTTTAATTTTTTAGCCAAATTCTGGCCATTTATCACTTCCCTTTGAATAATTAATGTTTGATAAAAAAATAATTAACATATTATAAACTCAAAGAACAAGCTGTCTATTAATTTCGAAAATTTTGGTTTATAGATTTAAAAATCTGACACAAATAGTTTGGTTTGGTATTTGAAAAACCCGAACCAACCCGGTCATGTATACCCCTAATTTTGAGTAATCTTCCCCTTTTGAACAAGTTTTTGGGATCGAGTTAGGTCTAATATTTATTTTTTAATCATAATATCAGAGTCATACTAATTCCAATTTATTTTTTTCAATGTTGGACCTCCCATTTTATATTGTACACTCTCCATATGTACGATCATGAGCATACCTCAGCCCCACTTCGATGGGATTAGGGGTATTTGGTTTCCTTTTATGGTCTTTATTAAGTCCCACATCCGTAGGCTAAGGAAAATATCAAGATATGTATCATCTACAAAGCAAACTCTTAAATATATTAGACTAAGAGCTCGTATGGATTGACTAAAAATGCTTTTAAGTAAAAAAAATTATAACTACTTTAGGTTTTTAACTTTTTAAGTCATTTTAAATTTGTTTTAACTTATTTTTAATTATGTCAAACACTTCCAAAAATTAAAAATAACTTAAAATATATTTGACCAACTTTTAAGTCAATTCAAACATGCTCTAAATTGGATAAATTAAACGTACAATCATGCATAAGATAAGAATATTTATTTATATACCTACACATCATAAAATCAAGTCAATTTATCTTTTTTAATTGCATATAAATAACTTAATTATATTCGTACCATTTAAGGGTCACCTTCTCATTACATCAAATCACTTAATTATACTCAACTTTAGTGGATCCATTTAATTTGAATATAAAATTAATTAAACCATACAAATATTGTTCAATACGACAAACAAAAATGCTTTGGATAAATCCTTGTTTATATTACTCATGATTACTTTCGAATGAAACGTATATGAATATCTTCTTTCAATATTAGTACAACACTATTTTGAATAAGGAAATATCTTTTTGGCCAAAATTTAATCAGAATGATATTTTTTTCTATGTTATTTTATCATTTTAAATATTTTTACCCATTTAAATTTAATACATTTTAATTAAAATATGGAAAAAATATCAATTTATTTTAAAATAAAAAAATATATTATAATTCTTTTAATTTTCTAGTCAAATTCTGGCCAAATTTTCTGGCCATTTATCACTTCCCTTTGAATAATTAATGTTTTATAAAAAAAAAATTAGCATATTATAAACTCAAAGAACAAGCTGTCTATTAATTTCGAAAATTTTCTTTGGTTTATAGATTTAAAAATTTGACACAAATTGTTTGGTTTGATATATGACAAACCCGAACCAACCCGGTCATGTACACCCCTAATTTTGAGTAATCTTCCCCTTCTGAACAAGTTTTTGGGATTGAGTTAGGTCTAATATTTATTTTTTAATCATAATATCAGAGTCATACTAATTTCAATTTATTTTTTTCAATGTTGGACCTCCCATATTATATTGTACACTCTTTAGATGTACGATCATGAGCATACCCCCAGCCGCACTTCGATGGGATTACGGGTATTTGGTTTCCTTTCATGGTCTTTATTAAGTCCCACATCCGTAGGATAAGGAAAATATCAAGATATGTATCATCTACAAAGCAAACTCTTAAATATATTAGACTAAGAGCTCGTATGGATTGACTGAAAATGCTTTTAAATAAAAAAAATATAGCTACTTTAGGTTTTTAACTTTTTAAGTCATTTTAAATTTGTTTTAACTTATTTTTTATTATGTCAAACACTTCCAAAAATTGAAAATAACTTAAAAATAAATTTGACCAACTTTTAAGTCAATTCAAACATGCTCTAAATTGGATAAATTAAACGTACAATCATGCATATGATAATAATATTTATATATATACCTACACATCATAAAATCAAGTCAATTTTTCTTTTTTAATTGCATATAAATAACTTAATTATATTCGTACCATCTTAAGGGTCACCTTCTCATTACATCAAATCACTTAATTATACTCAACTTTAGTGGATCCATTTAATTTGTATATAAAATTAATTAAACCATACAAATATTGTTCAATACTATCAAAGCATACTCAGTTGAAGAAGAAAACTGTAAAACGTAGAGATCATTTGTGGGAGCTTTTCTTCATAGACTCACAAACTGTGAAGTTAAGTACAGGACTAATACTTTTATACATTGATGGACTAACTAACAAACTTGTAACTAACTTAATTAATAATCCAGTGTGCAGACTTCTTCAAGGCACTGATGTGCACTTGATCAATTCCTCAACATCCCCCCTCAAGCTAGGAGCCATGAAGATGTTCTTCATGCCTAGCTTGGACACCAAAAAAGAATGTTGACCAATACCATGTCCTTTGGTAAGAATATCAGCATGTTGGTCAATAGTGAGAATATACAGCAGCTTCACCAAGCCCATTTGCACCTTTTTTCTGATGAAGTGACAATCAATGTCAATGTGTTTGGTACGTTCGTGGAAAACAGGATTAGTGGCAATCTGGATCGCAAACTTGCTATCACAAAACACAGTTACAAGACCATTAAGACCAACTCCAAATTCTGAAAGTAAATCCCTTAACCAAACAATTTCAGCTACAGTGGAGGCTAAGCTCCTATACTTAGCCTCTGCTGAGCTCCTAGAGATGGTGGACTGCTTCTTGGATATCTAGGAGATAGCAAAAAACCAGTGACTGACCTTCTTGTACTAACTCAAGAAGCCCAATCAACATCACAGTATGCTGTGAGATTAATATCAGCATAGGCTGACATGAAAACACCAAGACCTGGAAATTGTTTCACATATTTGACCACCCTTACCGCAGCAACCATATGAGACGCCTTAGGAGAATGCATATACTGACTGAGGCATTGAACAACAAATGCAATATCTGGTCGAGTTATGGTCAAATATAGGAGCCTTCCTATCAATCTTTGGTATTCACCTGGATCACTCAATAATTGATCACTATCATCCTGTGTATGCTGATCAAATTCAAGTGAAGTCAATTTTT
>JAJOOD010001479.1:0-28394 GCA_029582525.1 Solanum tacnaense
ATTTTCATTATTGAATGCAATGAATGACTATGTGGCTTGTATAAGACCCCTTCGGGGTCGAGTACGCCGTGTTACGACTTGGGGGTGCTCCCGGGTCGTGACACGCATAGTATGCATCAGTACTTGAAAGGTACTGATCATGCATGATAGAATAAAGCTGAAATAACATATAACTGAACAAAACAAATAAGCAATGATATAATTTGAACATGATATAGATACTGAATGTTGAGCTAACTGAATGCAGTGACCAATTTATAACATGTTGAAACTGAATATTGGATATACTGACAAATGGTCAATGCAATAGAATATGACTCACATATGGGAGCTACTAATAACCGATAGTAAAACAACATGAGCTAAATATAGAGTCCGGTGTATACGCCCCATAGAGAGGACCTAATATACCCTGCCAGAGGTATAGAGGAATGCTGGTGTGATCACTGAAATGATGCCCACATAGGGGACTTACAACTTACGTGGCAAGTAGTTCTGGGACTATTTGGGTATGCTGAACCCTAGTCCAACTCAGTATTATGCTACTCCCATTGGATTAAGTAATTAACACATTATGACTGAATTTCTTTAAGTTCCTGGACAGCTCAAACGGAACATGCAAACTGAGTATGCAACAATTAAACTGATATTGATGCATTAATAACTGAGGCATGTATAATTGAATAGCTGAAATATCTTACCTAGAATGGGTAATTCAAGACTAAAGAAATACATAGCTAGGGTTCTGGAATACATGCAATAAACTGAATATTAAAATAATAATTTGATTTGGATCATTCTAACAGCTAAGAACCTAATAATTCTAACATTCAAGAAACCCTAGGCCTAGTCATAATAAGGGAACCAAGAAACTGATTGAAAACTAGGGACCTAATGTGTGAAAGGAACCCACTAGTTAAATCCCACATACCTGGTGACGAATTCCACGGAAAAATCTTTAGATTTGGGTGTTGGAACTGATGGAACCTTGCTGCGTTCTTGAATGAGGGTTCTTGACTTCTCTTCTCCTCTTACGCTCTCAGTTTTCTAAGTTTTGATTAATGATTTGACTTAGCTAAGTTCTAGTTATGTTTCTAGGCTTAAACTGACTAAAACCTCATAATTTAGGGTCTAGACGACGTAGCTTAGGTGTTAAACAAAATAGAAAGAGACCAAAAGACCCCTGACTTAACTGCTGTTGGAGTGACAGACGGACGGGACCTACGAGCCGTAGATTAACATACGGTCCGTAGATTGGGGTCGTAGGTCAAGTCTGCCCGACAGGGCTTCACTAAAACGAGCATAACCTTTTACTCGAAGGTCGGATTTTAGCAAACTCGGTGGTGTTAGAAAGAGGATTCAATTATATATCATATCATAGGTCACGGGACACATAATTACTCTTGTGCTGGGAGTGATGGCCATTTGAAGTTGACCTATTTAGCAATTTTCCCCTAATTGGCTGCTGGCCTTCACCAACGATCAGACCTACAGACTGTGGATCGAACGATGGTTTGTGCTGGTAGGTCGTCGTTCGCATCAGAGGCTGGGTAAATGGGGCCTCGATCCATTGACAAAACCAGGGACTGTGGTCTGGCCTACGGACCGTGGGTCGAGACTTAGCCGATTTTCTGAGCTGGGTTTGGGGAGGGGTTGCAGTGGTGAACCACATGGGTTGCACCTGTAACTTCTCAAAATTTGCATTTTTGGTCTATTTCGGATACGGGTTGTTACAGTAAGAGTCAAGTCAAGAGAAGTTCTTAATGTTTTCCAAAAGTCTTTTCCAAATGTTTTAACTTTGTTTTAAGACTTCAAGTTCAAGTTGAGTAAAGAGTAAAGATTGAAGTTCATTTCTTCAAAAGTAAATGGGGACTATGTATTCCCAAAGAGTTTAAAATGTTTTTACATATAAACAATAAAAGGAAACCTTGATTTCCAAAGAGCAATTGCGCTAGTTTTAAGAGTAAACACTTTCACAATTAAGCAAGAGAGGAAACTTTGATTTCCAAGATAGCCCTTTAGCTAAGTTTTTGAGAAATTATCTCAAATCACAGAAAGAAGAATGTTTTTTAAACATAAGATCTAGTATCATAATTTGGGAGTAGTATTGAGCACCGATATGGGGGATAGTTTAGACAACTCTTAGCCCCCATAAACCATGTAGCCACCATGGGTAGAAAAGGGCCATACTTTTTAGATGATTGCTTAGTGCTTTTAACATAGACTGGTGGATCCAATTAGTAGTTAGGTTTTATACCCTCGGCAAGGTATAGGAAGGCCCTGGTAGCGTTATACAAAACGATGTATCGTCACAATAGCTCTTACGTGATGGTTGTCGGTTAGAGAAACTCCCACAAAAGTATTTTTATTCTTATTTACACAGTTTCTATGTATTTTTATATACATTTTAGAGTTATATGATATCTTTGCATACACAGAGTATTATTGTAATTCTAAATACACAAAGTTGACATCCATGTTTTAAAAACTTTTCTTTATATTGCACTTACATTAATACTTTATATTGAAATTAGTTGAGTTAAGACATGTAAGTTCTTTAGTTCCTTTAAAGCTTATGTCTTGTTTTAGAATTCACCTCGCATACTCGTAAATTCAATGTATTGATGTCATTTGGCCTGCATCTTTTAATGATGCAGATATAGATAACCAAGATCACCATCTAGTGCATCGTTGATTCTAGTTGAGCTCCAGAGTTTGTTGGTGACCCTCCTTGCTTTCAAAGGACCCCTTTTATTGCTTTTAGTAGTTTTAGTTCATTAGGATGTCGCGGGTCTTGTCCCGACATCCATCTCAGTTGCTTAGAGGCTTCATAGGCAGTCAAATGTTAGCTCTTGATTTTTCTATTTCCTTTTTTAATGGTTGAGACTTGAGTTGTCATTTTCGCTAAGTTTAATATTTCTTAAAAACATTTGCATGAGTTATCCTTTGAGACTATTTCTTGTGTTTAAGTCTTCCGTTGAGTAAGTAAGCCAGGCAAAGGGTTCACTTGGGGCCAACAATGGTTCTCGAGTGCCAGTCTCTCCCAGGGTGTAGGCTCGGGGCGTGATAACTACACTTAGGGTTAACACATCCTTTTTTTTCATGTATTTTTTCCTTCATTGAAATTGGATTAACTCTTTGAAATAGGCAATATATATTATTGGAAAAACTATATTGAAATTATTTCTATGCGGTTTCATGAGGCTTGTCGATGATTTTGTAGGCTCTTTGTTGCATTTCATATTTTCTTCTCTCTGAAGTGAATCTCATGTTCACATATTTCTTTCTTGGTTATTATAGGCTTTGATTCCAAATCTGTTGGTGGTGGTTCTTGTTATTGTTGTTGAAAGTGTCTCCAAAACTATTCTTTTGAAGGCTCTCTGTTGATTTATTTTGTAAGGTACATTTTTTTTCATTTGTTGAACCTTTATTCTTTACTAGTATGTTTTTGAAAACATTCCAAGTATTTGTCTCAATTTTTGTGGTCATTTGTTTTGCGATGTTTTTCAACATAGTTTTATTGGCCATTTTTTAAGAGGTAGTGTTGGTTGCGATCATTTACTCTGTTCCATTGATTTTTGAGAAATGGTATGAGCATCATAAAATTTTAACTATCACGAACTATCAAAAATTTTATGTGTTCAATATAGGTAATAACAAAGTGCACAACTGTAAAACAATTTAAATGCTACAGACCAAAAAAATATAAAATATTTCACCTTTTTTCTTTAGTCATCTTGACATACTATTCTATAAATATAATCAGATTAGATTGTAGGACTTCTCTAACCTTTGTTTATAATTTTATAATTTTTTTGTGAACCCGCTTTGTATATTGAGTTCATAACCATAAATGTAGAAACTATTTTGTCTTTTACTATTGATGTCTACAATATACATTCAAAAGTTATTATTTTGAAATATTTGGTCTTTTACTATTGATATGTTGGATTTTCTTGAATTTCTAGAATCTTGTCATGTAATTTGGACTATTCCAATTTGTGTAACCTTTTTAATACAATCTTGTGAGTATTTATGAGGGTTTCTTGTTCAAGTGTAGATTAAGTGTTTATTTCTTGATTTTTTGTTATAATACGTATATGACTCTATGCATCTGTTATGTATAAATCTACAATTCTAAAAGTAAGTATCTAATTTTCACTACTTTGTTGTTATACTATTGTATTATTATATATATTATACATGCATGGAGATAATGACGCCTAATAAGCAATGGATGAAACTTATTAAAGATAGGCTTTCTATTGCTTATATAGATGTGGTGGAGATTTTCTTGGAATATGCTTTTACAAAATTAGGAGAACCATAGTTGATAGGTTGTCCATGTCTTAAATGTGGTAATGTAACTTTTAGAACACGTGTTGTAGTTAAGTCACATTTAATAGTACATGGTATAACACCAAGTTATACTCTTTGGTATCACCATGGGGAGATGTCAGGTGAAGAACAAACAAATTTTCAATATGTAGATGATAATGACATTGAAGAGGATGATGGTGAGGATGAAATATATGGTTTGTAGAGATATTTGTACCCCGATTTTATTGGAGAATATGAATAATAGTGGTGATGATTTTCTGTTGGAGGACCCAAATGATGAAGCAAAAATATTTTATAGGCTATTGAAAGATCTTGATGTATCACTATATGAAAGTGCAAAAGTTTCTAAGCTTTCTACTTTGGTTAAATTGCTTCACCTTAAAAGTATTGGTCGTTGGAGTAATGAGTAACTTACGATGCTGTTGAAATTTTTTAAAGATGAATTATTGTTGGATGGAAGAAACTTGCCGGATTCATATTATGAGGCAAAGAAGGTAATTCGAGATCGTGGGCTTTCTTATAAGAATATTGATGCATGTAAGAATGATGCATGTTATATTTGAAAGTTGATAATTGTCTTCAATCTTGCAAAGTTTGTGGTGCATCTAGATGTATGGATGGTAATCATAGTGGGGAAACAAAATTGAAAAACGGAAAAAATATACCATGCAAAATTTTACATTATTTTCCTCTAAAGCCAAGATTTCAAAGATTATTTATGTGCTCAAAGACATCTCCTATACTGTCATAGCATCATGACAAAAGAGTTGATGACGGAATAATGAGGCATCCCGTTGTTTCAATGGCATGGAATTTTTTTGATGAGCTTCACCCATATTTTGTTGTTCAGAATCGTAATGTACGACTTGGACTTGCTAGTGATGGTTTCCAACCATTTGGAATATCTAAAACTCTGTACAGTATTTGGACTGTGGTATTTTTTTCCTATAATTTTCCACCTTGGATTCACAAGAAGCAAGAGAATTTTATTTTGTCAATGCTTATACTTGTCCCTGAGAGTCCTGGTGATTCATTTGATGTCTATCTTCAACCTTTTATAGATGAGTTGAATGAATTATGGGAAGGTGGAGTCGAGACAGTCGATGCATCAACTAGAAAGAATTTTATGTTACATGAATCATTTTTATGGACCATTAGCGACTTTCCAGCATATGCAGATTTGTCTTGATGGAGTATAAAATGAAAAATGTGCTTGCCTATGTTGCAATTAGAAAATAGACTGTACAAGGCTAAAAATGGCAAAACGCAATGGTATATGGGCCATAGAGGATATCTTCATGTTAATCACAAATGGAGAAATGATAAAGCGTCATTTGATAACACTATTGAGCATAGGCTACCACCAGAAATGTCGTCCGGTGATGATATACTTGATCAATTTACTGATTTAGATGGGTTGCCATTAACAAAGGATCCACAGAAGAAGATAAAAATATCACACAAGACAAGGGGTGATAATCTGTATAGGAAGAGTATATTCTTTGATCTTTAATATTGGAAAATCTTATTGTTGCGACATGATCTTGATGTGATGCACATTGAAAAGAATATATGTGACACTATTTTCGGGACAATCTTAGATATGAAAGGAAAAACAAAAGACACCTTGACTACTCGGTTGGATTTTTTTAAAAAAAACGAAAATAAATGCATCCCATAAAAAATGGAGATAAATATGAGTTGCCAGCAGCATCTTTCACATTATCTGTATAAGATAAGCAAAAGTTTTTCAAAAATTTTAGAAGAATTTAAAGGTCCTAGATGGATTTTCCTCAAATATTTCTCAATGTGTCAACCTTAAGGATAAAAAAAACATTCAGGATTAAAAAGTCATGATTGTCATATAATTCTTCAACATTTACTCCCTCTTGCGATGTGCGGTATGCTTTGCAAATCCATGTCTGAACCACTTATTGAGTTGTCTATTTTTCATTCAAAGTGCTTGGAGAAAAATGTTTTGACCATAGAGGAGTTGGAACAAATAGAAGCTCAAATACCGAAAAACATTGCGCAAGTTAGAAAAGGTGTTCGCTCTGCATTTTTTGATGTCATGGTGCAGCTGTCTATTCATTTACGTGATGAAGCTAGGATTGCTACACTAATTCAATATCGAGGGATGTAACCAATAGAGAGATACCTACACTTTTTGAAGTGTTTTATGTGTAATATGGCTCACCCTGAAGGTTTGATTGCAGAGGGATATGTAGCATTTTAATGTATGACTTCATGTTCAAGGCATTTGAATACAATAAAGACAAAGTTTAATTGTCTACAAATAAATTATGATGGTTGTTTAATTGAACCTGAGGGTTGTTTGACAATAATTTGGGAAGTTGGAAATTTTTTAAAGGGGAGCACACCAGACAAACTTGATTCAAACGATATGGAGGACACACATTTTTATATTTTGAAGAATTGTGATGAAATATAACCATTTCTCGAGTAAGTATTTATTTAATCTAATAATTTAATTATACCTTGTCCATATGTTTAATTCAAAATAACATGTAAAATTTCAATTCATTGTTAGTGAATTTTCACAAATTTATAGTAAGACCTCTCAATAAAGTTCAGATGTGGAGTGGAATAGAAAATTCATTATTTGGTTACAAAAAAAGGTAAGTAGAAATTACTCAATTTTCTTAAATCAAGAAGGTAAATATTTTTTCTAAAACGCTATTTGATTTTGTTAGTTTGCAGGATTATGCAAACATGATGATAGTAAGAGAATGGCAGATTTGCTATCTTTATCTCATGCCCTGTGCCATATGTCATAAGATTCAAAGGCCATTTTTAAAAATGGATATAGGTTTCATGTGAAAGAGTATGATCAATATTAGAAACTCAAAATTTTTGAGTGGTTGTAGTAGGTGAGACCGTTGAAGAGAAAAATCATGTGAACTATGGTGAGTTAAGCGAGGTTCTTGAATTACAATTTGTTGGGGGAAGAAGAGTGATTTTATTCCAATGTATGTGATTTGATGTGTACGATCAAAAGAGGGGAGTTAAAATTGATGAATATGGCTTTGTAAGATTTAACTGTTGGCGATATTTAAGAATAAATGAGCCATTTGTATTAGCCAACCAAGAATCATAAGTATTTTATGCTATTGATCATTCCAATAAAGGTTGGCATACAGTTCAAAAGGTTCAACCTCGTGATTCTTTTGATAATTTGGAAAAAAAGGATGATGATTTATAAGAGTTAGATAACTCTACACAAATGAAAAGAAAAAAAAACTCATTAAGGATTGGAGCTTTGTCAAGCTTTCTTCTACTTTATTAATTTTTTTATGGTAATGATTCTTTATAGTATTTCTATGAAAATTTATTTGATGCACTTCTTCTTTAATGTTACCTTGATTTTAATATAGTAGTAATGGTTCGTGCAAGTAACCTATGCTACATATACATGTGTCTCTTTTTTAGGATGCGATTTTAATTCACATTTCTTCTTATGAAAAAATTTCTAACCTATTTGATCTTTTGTTTGGAAGACTTTGCTCTTATTATTATTTTTATGTATTAGGTTTATATGAATCCCTCAAAAACTCTGAAGTATGAAATGGGACAAGCTGTAAAAATTCCAAAGCATGAACTCATTCAGCTTGGTGCCTTAGAAAAGGGACTAGGTCAAAGATTGAAAGTTATGAGCACTATAAGAGTAAATGCTGAACAAAGGACTCCGATTGCCAAAAATAGAAGTTACTATACAACAACTTCTAAGTTGAATTAGCTAGCAAATAATGGTTTCCATCTGCATCCTTGTTTTGATGAAAAGGAAGACAATGCTCCCCTCCATCAAGATGCTGAAACGAGTCAATACACTTTCACTTTGATCCAAGGGGTCGAGGACAAACTTAAGGATTAATGCTGAAAAAAGACTCTTATTAGTGAAAATAGAAATACTACAACAACTTCTAGTCGAAATAAGCCATCAAAGAAAAGTGTCCTTGTGCCTCCTTTTTTTTATACAATGGAAGACAATGACACCCTCTTTCTAGAAGCGGAAGTGACTCGAGATACTCAAAGAAGTGATCATTTGCAAAAGAGTTAATCCAGTTAATCTATTTGATCAAGAAAGTTTTGTTAGCTTTCTCTACTTAATCTCCTTTGTATTGTTTTTGTTACTAATGGGAACTAACATCTTATTTTGGCTGAGTTCCATCAAAATTTGCAGGTTCATTTGAATTTGATAAGTCCAAAGAAGTGATTGAAGTGCCTTGAGTTACCCAAAGAAGTGATACTACTATTTTATTTAATTTGTGCAACTTTGTTTTGTTAGTTAGATTGAAGTCTTGATTTTTTTGACTTGCACTTAAATTTGCCAATCCGTTTGAAACTAGAAAAGTAAACAAAGTGGTTCGAGTGGCTCAAGGTGCTACAGAAAATCAAACTAGTATGTATTTTCTTCTATGTAATATTTTCTTGTTTTTACCTGTAAAGTAGGAAAAATATTATCTATGGCTCGCTTCCCTAGGCAATAGATATGTTAGCATATGACTAGCATTTTCAGGAACAAGGACCTTCGAGATAAGGGCAATATTAGTAGCACATATTTGTCTCAGTAATTCAATTTCAACCGTGCTTAAGTAACATCTTTCTTAGATGTTGTCCATTCCCCTTTCTGTATCACTTTTTTTCTTGGCAACATAAGACCCGATCTCTTGCAATAGGCACTAATATTAATCTTTGATATCTCTATTAGAGCGAGGATTTAATTTTATTTTAGTCAAACTAAGATGATGTGAGTGGAAAGTTCTATGTCAATCTTATATTAAATGATAATGTTTTTATCTCTCATGGTGAAAGAAGAAGTAACTTTTAGAACCTTGAAAATAAACAGTATTATTTAGGGAGCCTTATTTAAAATTCTCTAGTACAATTAAATTTTTTACACAGAATACTTGAGTGCATTTAAATTATGGTCCTGTTATACGCATTGATAAAAGAAATATTGTTGTGGGGATCCTCACATATGTTCTGCCTATTTTGTCTAATTATCCTTTGGTTCGGAACTGTGAATGGGTACCTCTCAAAGGCGAAAGAAATTTAGTGACCCAAAAGCATGGTATTTTGGACATTCAGTCTTAAAATCCTAAAGAGACCAGACCATTGTATACAATAATAATTTCAGAATTTGACACCTGAAACATAACTACTGGATCATTCTCTAGATTATTTTGATAATTTAGTGCCAATGATAAATTTATATTAAAGAGCATAGTTGACGTACTTTAAACTATGCAGGTCCAGTTGGATATGATAAGGTAGAAAAATGAATGAAGTGTATCGAGATGTTCAGAGAACTGATAGTAGTATTTTACTTTATTTTGTGTAATTCTTTGTTGTTGTTAGTTCGCTTGAAGTTTTATTTTGTTTTAACATTATAATTTGCAAGTCAATTAAATTCTAAAAAGGCAAAAAAAAAGTGATTGAACTGGCTGAAGATGCTATGAGAAATGAAACTAGTATGTATTTTCTTCCTTGCGATATTTTCTTTTTTTGATGTTACTGGTAAAACAACCGAAAAGTTATCTTTCCTATGTATTTGACATCAGTGCTTCATATGTTTTATGTCACTAGTCCTAACCATATTAACCTCCACAGATTCTTGATTTTTCTAAATGAAAGTTTCTAAAAATTGAAAGTCACTGATTTGGGATCTTAAGCTTTCCAATATTTATTCCACTGCTAGTTGCCACTTTGTGTATCACATTATTTTTGGCAACTTGAGGCCTATCTCTTGCAATGGGCACTATTTTGAGAATTTTGTGTAATTGTCACTTGGTTAGGAACTGTGGATGGGTACTTTTTGATAAAATGTTATTTTGCATATTTGGTCTTACATATCTAAACAAGACCAGACCATTATATACAATAATAATTTCAAAAGTTGACACCTAAAACATAACTATTGGAGTAATCTCCAGATTCTTTAGATGGTTTAGCACTAAAGATCAAATTTATATTAAAGATCATAGTTGACTTACTTTAAATTTTGTAGGTCCATGTGAATATGATAGGACAACCAAGGTGAGGGGACCAAAATTTTGTAAGAATGTTTTGCGATTGAGACTTGGAGAAAAGTTAAAAGTCACTTTCTATCAAAATCGAGTCATTGGGCAGAATCACACCTCATTTACGAGACACTTGGGTTTGCTAGTTCGTGATCGTAATATGTGCCCGTTGAGGGTACATTCATGGATGGATATCGAAGAGAATATGCTTGAGCATATGTGGGAAACTGTTACAGTTAAAATTACAACATTACTCTCTTATTTTCTCTGACTTTATGCCGTTGCTACTATAACAACACTATTTGTCCCTCTTCTTCTTGCACTTGTTTAGAGTTTACTGTGGTGTTGCTTTTGTTTAGACCTTATTACGGTATTTTATTTTAAGTTGAATATCAATTCAATGAAACAATCTCTTCTATTTATGCTTCAAGCCAAGTGGTTTGGTATAGCTATTTTAACCTTTATTCTCGTTAAATAATTGTATAAAAGTCGTGTGAGTATGTTATAGGTTTTAAATATATTATAGGCCATGAAAAAATATATAAGTCATTATAATTGAACAGAAGCAGTAGTAGAACATAATATATTGCATAAATAGATACTATTATATCTAAAGGAAATAAGAGAAACTCTATAGGATATGGAAAATGAACAAACAAAATAAAGGAGTGAAAGGAACCATGCAAGTACATTTTTGATCAACACTGATGGATGTACATATTTATTTTTTATCCTAAAACATCCAGGTTACTACTCTATTTGGTGATTCATATTTTGATGCCTTGGTTTCACTTATTTAAGAGATTCTGTTGATATTTTTCTCTATTTCAAGATATGTTTGACACTGATAACATGAATGGTCAAAATGATAGCGTTTTGCAACATATGAGAAAGCTTTGGAACAATTGGAGAGGATCGTTGCACAAGAATATGAAATCTATGTCATTGCACGAGGTTCTAAATGATGTGACGATAGGAGTAGACAAGAGTGATTGGGAATGGTTGGTCTAGGAACATTTTTTATCTGATTTGTTTAACGTATGAGTGCATAACTATTACTTAATATCATTTTATTTCCAAATCACATATGATTACATTTTTTAATAACTCTTTTGACAAAGTAAATGATTTCATTTGTGATATCAAGAGGATGCAAAGTAGTTACAAAAGTTAAGATTAAAAATAAAATCATTTAACAAGCTTGTGATAATTTCAGTATTATGTTGTTAATGCAGGAATCAAGTATAAGAAACAAAATCAACATGTCTAAGTTGTGTATGTCTCATCGTACGGGTAGCAAGCCTATATGAGAGATTCTTTACAAACTGGTAAATCAATCAGGAAACCCTAAAAAAGAAACCTCCTTTTTATTTAAAATAACTTATAGTACTTACTTTTTTTATTGTTAAGGGAGGCAAAGATGGTAATCCACCAAACATGGCAACTATCTTCTTTGAGACTTGTAAAACCTAAAACCAATGAAAAATATGTATGTTTATCAATAAATTTCATTTAACATTTTCTCTCTTACTTAGTGAATTGAAATATTCTAAATATACTTGTATTTTATAAGCTGAAATTCAAGAGCTTGTACAATTAGAACTGTCTCTTACTAATATTGAGGTAGTGGAACAGTGCTTTGGACCTCAATGCAAAATTCATGCAGTTAGATTTGGTGGTGGGATAACCACTAAGGAGTTGAAAGGTGGTAGTACCTCTAAGTCTGCGTTGTTGGAAGTACTGAAAACAACTCGAAAGAAAAGGAATCACTATAAAAGCATATGGATATTCTAGAGACTAAATATGATTGCCTTGAAATTATAGTGGTTCGTTAGCATCTGTTACCTCCATCACCTTAGCTATTCCATGTTGTGTATTTTTCAATGAATTTAGTGATATCATTTACAAATGCTCATCTTTAATAATGGCTTTGCTAATGCAGTGGCCTGTCTTTCTATGATAAGTTGATCTTAGAGGGTAGACGGTATTTTGTTGTACTACTTTCCATGACGAACGAGACTACATGCTTGTAGGATCATGCATATCTCATTTTTAGTCAGGATGTATTTCTTTTTTTCTGAACTGAGTTCCTTTCCTGCATGTTCACCTTAGTATTTGTGTTGTGTGTTAAATCCTTATTGTTCTATAGTTTTAGAATAATGATTTCTAAACTTGATGAACGTTCTGAATTGTGTAAATGCGAAGTATGTTTATCTCATTTTAGTCTATCTCCATAATAAGGTTCAGAGTCACATGTATAGAACAACTTGTACTTATAGAAGAAGTGGTCTAAGGTAATTATAATTTTTTTTGGTTAGCATGGATTTTTGGTTCATAACAAAACTATTTAGTACAAAGAAAGTAGTAATGGCTCAACTGCTATATCATTCTAGCTTATCTATATTACTACTAATTATGACATACAAATAAGGAATAATCCTAAGTTATTAATTTTTAGATATGCCCAGGGATACAAATTTAGATTTTGAAGTACACGCAACCAGTTTGCCTTTTGCATGCCGCAGAGATGAATATGCATCACGACCTCACTCAAGACCAATAAGTATGGACTTTCTTGGGTAGAAGAAAGACGTGCGCAATAAGCATGGACTCCAAAAATTACTAATTTAATCAGCTAAACTTTACCTGTATAACACGATAATTGGTAATTAGGATTATTGATCGCTAAAGTGGACATTAAAAAACTAATTAGCATGTACTACCTATATAAAAAATTTGGGGTTATTACCTTCTTACATAACTTAGAAAATTAAAAGCTACATCTATCTAATAAAAGTCTGGCTGGTGCAATAGTTCTAACACAACAAACACAAGCAACTCTACAGGCTTTATCTTCCATTATCGACTCATTCTTCCCAAAAACTTTAGTATTCCTTTCCTTCAAAACTGGATGAATGAATTTTTTGTAGTCTAGTTCAATAGTTGAGCATGGTGGCTTTCTCCAATGATAAGACACTGTTGGATCCTCTTTTCAGAAATATAGGTGATGTATGGAACATAAATTGTACATTTGCTTTTTAAAAAATGAGAGAGATAATTAATGTTGATATGACATAATTTCTTTATAAAACAACTTGTAACAAGTAAAACATGGCTCTTGTCTAAAAATGATAATCTTCAGTTGGACTAAATGATAGCAATCAATATGAATTTCATTACTGGTTTACCGCGGTCTCGGAGGTAGCATGATTCGATTTGGGTAATTGTAGATGGGATGACTAAATCATCCCATTTCTTACCGGTAAAGAGTACTTTTTCAGCAGAAGATTATGCCAGATAATATATCCAAGAGACAGTCAGACTTCATAGGGTTCTTGTGTCCATCTTTTGAGATAGAGGTGCACAATTTACCGAATAATTTTGGAAGTCTTTCTAGAAGGGTTTGGGTTCGAAGGTGAACCTTAGTACTGCTTTCCATCTTCAGACTGATAGTCAAGTAGAGCGTACGATTCTGACTTAAGAGGATATGTTGAGGGCTTGTGTGATCAATTTCAAAGATAATTGGGATGATTACTTACCTCTCATAGATTTTGCTTAAAATAATAGTTAACACTCTTCTATGTAGCTGGCTCCCATAAGGCCCTTTATGGGAGAAGATGTAGATCTCCTATTGGATGGTTTGAGGTTGGTGAAGCTGGGTTGATAGGTCCAGAATTGCTTCATCAAGCTATGGAGAAAGTGAACATCAGTCAAGGAAGGTTGAAAACGGCGCAAAGTCGTCAGAAATCCTATACTGATGTTAGGAGAAGAGACTTGGAGTTTGAGGTGGATGATTGGGTGTACTTGAAGGTTTCACCGATGAAGGGTGTTATGAGATTTGGTAAGAAGGGGAAGCTCAGTCCCCTGGTATATTGGTCCTTACAGGATATCCAGGAGAGTTTGTAATGTAGTGTCACAACCCAGACCATCGTGATTGGCACCCACTCTAACCCTCCGGTGGGAGAATCATTTATACTAATTAGCTAACCAACTTAATAAAAAATACGAAGGCATTTAAGTTACGGGAGCAAGTTAAATGCTAAGGAAAGAGATAGATTTCCCATAAACTCCAAACAAAAGTCTAACAACAAACTAACATTACGGAAGTTATGCTTAGAACCTGAAAGTCAATGTACCAAAACACTAACAATGAACCAAAAGTCCAACAAGAAGGGTTACAACCCCAAACTAACGAACTAATAACTAACTAGAAAGTCCAAGTCCGAAATGTGGATATAGACAGAAAGAGAACTCATGGCAGCCCGGAAGAACTGGCTCACCCTTGAATTTGAACGATCCCTAATCTTCTAAGCGAGGTCTGTCAATAGCCTCCTGAAGATGCCCTGTACTCAACAAAGAAAGAGCAAGTGCAGTATCAGTACACAACCACAATGTACTAGTAGGATCACGCGGCTATCCCACTAAGTGCAACATATATAAGTCAATAGAACATAATAATAACATATATACACCGAACATATACAATATCATCATTATTTAAGAATATGTACAATTTCACATTTCTCAAGATACACAATTATGTCAATTCATTGGTCCTCTCATGGAACCCACACAGTGAGCATACCGAAACGTGGTACCCGATCCAATGATTATGCCGGAACGTGGAAACCGATCCCATAATTATGCCGGAATGTGGCAACCGATCCAAGTTAGTGTGTCGGAACGCAACACCAGATCCATTCAACAAGCCACAATCACAAGCACAAAGTACATTCTCATAATCATACAATCAAGTCATGATTCATGGCATTCATTATTCATATATCCTCATTTGCAATTAATGTGATAAATAATCCAACATTCGTATACATACATGTATCATAATGAAGCAAGAACAAACATATATCACACAATCATATAATCACAACCATTACCTACCTCAAGCAAAGCTTGAATCCCCTAAGAAACTTGATCTTTCCCTTTCCGAATTCGTTCCGCTTGTTCTTGGTCTACAACCAATCAACATAACACGGAAATCAATAAACAATCACTAAATACGTGGATTACTAACAATCCTATCTACCCTAGATTAAACCCATGATCTCAATACCCAAATTAGGGTTTTTTCCACCATAATTCTCGGATCAAAACCCTTCTCCATCGATAATTACCCATTAGATTACATTCTACGGATCAAAAAATGGATTCGGAGAGATAAAATCTTACCTTTAGCCTCAAGAATGGTGGAAAACTTTCAAGAAAACCCTTGGGTTCGTTCCTTATCTCTCAAGTTCGAAAATTGCAGAATAAAATATTTTTGCGGTTTATTTCTGACTTTAAGTGGTGTCTACCCCGCCAAAGTGACACCCACCCAGCTACAACGGCCATGCCCTGGCGGCCGAAATCCCACCTCAGTGGCTTGCACGGAACCAGTGAGAAAAATTAATAAATCCAAGACCCCATTACATAACACAATTTCAACCAACGATACTCAGAAACTACATGTTCACACTAAGATCAATTGCGGGAGTTCTCCTCACCGAATTCAATTTCGTAAAGTCATACGAGTTGCTTAACGTCTTAGCTATATACTCATGTAATCAAAATCATAATTAAATCGCCTAATTGCTATTAGATTTCCTTAGACTTCAATGACTTCTATTTCATCCAAATCTGGACTAGGTTGGGAAATCTCAAGATACTATGAAAAGGTTTTCCGGCTAAAAAAGTTTCCCCATTGGCTTTTCTATAACGACGGGAACAGGACATTACAATAGATACCAATTTACCCATCATTCGTCCCCAAGTAACAAACTTAGGAAAAACAAGCATAAGAAAGAATAGAGTAGTACCTGAATCAATGAACAATTGGGGATACTTGTCTCACATGTACTTCTCAGTTTCCCAAGTAGCTTCCTCAACGGATGATGCTTCAATTGAGCTTTCACAGACTTAATCTCCTTGTTCCTCAACTTACGTACATCATGATCAAGAATTGCAACCGGTTCCTCCTCGTATTGGAGTTCTTTGTCTAACACAATTGAGTCCCGTTTAATGATGTAATCTCCGTCACCATGATATCTCTTCAGCATGGACACATGAAATACCGGATGAACTCCCGATATGTTAGGAGGTAAAACCAATCTATAAGCCACTGGCCCTACACATTCAAGAACCTCAAAGAGACCAATGTATCGCGGACTTAGGTTGCCCTTCTTGCCAAACATCATCACCCCTTTAATGGGTGATACTTTAAGAAGAATATTCTCACCAGTATGAAATGCCATGTCTCTTACCTTATGGTCCGCATACTTCTTCTGTCTACTCTGGGCTGCTAAAAGCTAAGCTTGAATACTCCTCACCTTATCTTGAGCATCCTTCACTAAATCAACCGCCAATGGTTTCATATCTCCAGCCTTGAACCATCCTATAGGTGATCTATATCCCCTTTCATATAATGCCTTAAACGGCGCCATATCAATGTTGGAGTGATAACTATTATTATAGGAGAACTCACACAAAGGTAAGAGCTTATCCTAGTGCCCTCCAAAATCAATCACACATGCCCTCAACATTTCTTCTAACACTTGAATAGTCCTTTCTAACTGCCCGTCCATCTGTGGATAGAAAGCGGTACTAAAAGTGAGTTATGTGCCCAATTCATCATGTAATTTCCTCCAAAACTTGGAGGTAAACTGCGTACCACGACCTGAGATGATAAAAAGGGGAACCCCATGCAACCTCACTATCTCTTTCACATACACCTTAGCGAATTGTTCAACAATGTAATCTACTCTTACCAGAATAAAATGGGCTGACCTAGTCAATCTATCAACCATTACCCAAATAAAATCAAACTTCCCCAAGGTCTTGGGAAGACCAACCACAAAATTCATGGCTATCCTTTCCCACTTCCATTCCAGAATTGACATCCTTTGAAGCAAACCTGCAGGCCTTTGGTGCTCATACTTCACTAGTTGGCAATTTTGGCACTTAGCCACAACCTCTGCTATATCCTTCTTCATGCTCGGCCACCAATAATTTTTCTTCAAATCTCGGTACATCTTGGTCACACCTGGATGAATGGAATATCGCGAACCATGAGATTCTGTACACAATTTCTGAATCATGTCATAAACTCGAGGAACACAAATTCTACCTTTAAAACTGAGCACATCTTCCGCATCAAGAGTGGTCTCTTATGCCTTACCAATCACATTCTTCTTCTTAAGTTCATTCAAATTTTCATCCTCAAACTATTTGGCCTTGATCTCCTCGATGAACGTGGCCCTAACTTCAATGCTAGCTAACACCCCACTTTTTTCTAAGTTGCCCAATTGCATGAATTTAGACTCTAAGGTCTAAATTTCATTAGCCAAAGGTTGTCTAGTTACACTCAAGCAAGCTAAACTACCCATACTTACCGCCTTTCGACTAAAGGCATCTACCACTACACTAGCTTTACCCGGATGGTATTGAATGGTGACATCATAATCCTTAAGTAACTCCATGCACCTTCGTTGTCTCAAATTTAGATCCTTTTGAGTGAACACATATTGCAAACTATGATGATCATTAAACACCTCACACTTAACACCATAAAGGTAATGCCGCCAGATTTTAAGAGAAAACACTATCGCTGCTAACTTCAAATCATGTGTTGGATAACTCCTCTCATTCACCTTCAATTGACGCGAGGCATAAGCTATAACATTTTTATCTTGCATCAACACAACACCCAAACCAGAATGTGAACCATCACAATAAACAATAAAATCTTTACCGACTACCGTTAATGCTAGGATAGGTGCGGTGGTCAAGAGAGTCTTGAGCTTTTGGAAGCTCTCCTAACATTTTTCAGTCCATTCAAATGGTATCTCCTTTTTGGTCAAATTTGTCAAGTGGGTGGCAATAGAAGTGAAGTTCTTCACAAATCGACTATAGTAGCTAGCGAGCCCAACAAAACTCCTAACTTCCGTCACAGAGCTAGGCCGAACCCAATTCTTAACAGCCTCAATCTTTTCGGTATCTACCATTACCCCTTTTTTTGAAACTACATGTCCCAAAAATGCAACAAAAGTCAACCAAAATTCACATTTAGAAAATTTCGCGTACAACCTTTGTTTCCCAAGAACTCCCAGAACAATACGATGATGGTTGGCATGCTCTTACTCTTTTTTTGAAAATATCAAAATGTCATCAATGAAGAATATAACAAATGAGTCAATAAATAGTTTGAACACCCTACTCATCAAACTCATAAAAGTTGCAGGCACATTAGTCAAACCAAAAGACATAACTAGAAACTCATCGTGCCCATAGCTGGTTCTAAACGTCGTCTTGGGGACATCCTCAGGCCTAATTTTCAACTGATCGTAGCCAGACCATAGATCAATCTTAGGGAAAACTGATGCACCTTGCAATTGGTCCAAAAGATCATATATTTGAGGTAAAGGGTACTTGTTTCGAATAGTGACCCTATTCAATTGCCGGTAATCTATACACATTCTCATACTACCATCTTTTTTCTTAAGAAACAAAACTGGAGCACCCCAGGGGAAGCACTAGGACGAATAAATCCCTTATCAAGAAGCTCTTGGATGTGAGCCTTAAGCTCTCTTAATCCTGCCGAAGCCATGCGACATAGAGGGATACAAATGGGACGAGTACCAGGTTCTAAATCAATGCAGAAATCTATATCTCTATCTCGAGGCATACCAGGCAAGTCATTAGGAAACAATTATTTAAATTCTGACACCACAGGAATAGACTCAATCGATGGAGACTGAACCTCAACATCCCGAATATGAGCAAAATAAGCCAAACAACCGTACCTTACTAGTTTCCTAGACCGAATGGAGGATATGATCTTAGCTTGCTTAGTCTTGTACACCCTTTCCCACTCTAAGTTTTCCCTTCCCAGAATTTCTAGAGTTACAGACTTAGTATTACAATTAAGCATAGCATAATAGGGGGACAACCAAGTCATGCCTAAGATTATATCAAAGTCAGTCATATCCAAAATCACCAAATCAGCCCAAGTTTGAAAACCCATAAACTAAATAGGACAACAATGATAGACATGGGTGACTATGACAGACTTTCCAACTGGGGTAGAAACATGGACGGGGGCATCAAGTATATCACAAATCATAGCGAATTCTGAGGCAAATCACACAGATATATAAGAATAAGTGGAACCCAGATCAATTAATACATAAGCCATCTGGTCACAAACAAGAATAGTACTTGTGATCACTGCATCAGACGCCTCTGCCTCACTCTTGCCCGAAAAGGCATAACATTGAACCCTATCATCTTGATAAGCTATTTCACTGCCTGTTTGCGCTGCACCACTGCATGCGTTACCATTTCCTCTACCCCCACGGCCTCACTGATTACCTCCTCGTCCACTTTGTGGACGTCCTCAACAATTATTACCATTTCCCGTGGGTACCACTGCTCTAGTTTACTCCTGCGCGGAATCCATCATGTGATGGTGAGGAAAATCTCTCCTCATATGCCCAGGTTCACCACAGCCGTAACATGCACAATCAAAAGATAGCTTACTGCCCACCGAAGGTGCGGCTCCCTGGCTATCCCAAATCAAATTATGAGATGGAGTTCCTGAGTAATTACCTATAGAGGTCAGCATAGCGAACTAAATGAGCCTAGTTACAAGTGTTGGCCTCCCTGATCCTTTGGAATAAGAACCTTGAAAGTTACCCGAGTTCTTGGCCCCTTTAGTGAATGCCTTAGCATGACCATCTTGCCTCACCTCCTCCACTTTCTTAAAAAAGTATGTTACCTCATTAAAGCTCCTCCCTGCAGAGGTCATATGAACAGATAATACCTATAACTCAGAGTTTAGTTTCCTAATAAAGAAACAGAGCCTCTCCTCCTCAATAGTCACCAATTGAGTAGCATATCTACACAAAGCATGGAACATAGCCTCATAAGCAGCCACATATATACCACCTTGCTCCAACTCCATGAACTCATCCTTCTTACAATCTCTCAAAGTCCTAGGCATATATTTCTCTAAAAAGAGAGCATGGAATTGGGTCCAAGTAATTGGAGGTGAAACTGAAGATCTGCATTCCACACAAGCTCTCCACTACTACTTAGCCTCACCTTGAAGTTGAAAAATCACGAACTCAACCCCATGCTGATGGACAATTCCCAACCTATGAAGCCTCTCATAGCAATATAGGATGAACTCATATGCATCCTCACTCTCAGAACCAAGGAACACAGACGGTTTCAACTTCAAGAAATTAGTCAACATCTCATACTCATTACCAGTCATAGCACGACCCAACAAAGGACGGAAAAAAGCATCCTTACCTTCGGTTCCACTCACCTTGGGGACAGTGATAGAAATAGGAGGATTGGCGGGAGCTTGAGTCACTTGAACAGAAGGAAGCACTCCAGGACCAACCAACCCTTTCAGGAATGACATGATTTGTTGAGCTAACACTGGGTCTATGGGAGGAATACATGTAGTCTCAGCTTGCACCTCTTTCTCTTGTCCAATCTTCTCAACATTTCCAGCCTCAACATTCTCCTCTATCTCTTCATAATGCACAGGAGGGGCCTCATTTCTGGGAGCATTTTCAACCGGTGCTCAATCCCCAACAAGCACCACCCTTCCTCGGCCTCTACCCCTAGCTCTTCTTCTACCCCTACCTCGACCGCGACCTCTTGATACAAATTCCTCAGCTGGACCATTGACGCGAGCTACGGGACTAACACCGTGGAATCTAGTATTCACCATCTGCGAAGAGAAGAATGAAGGAGGTTAGATACCAATTCGAATAGCCAGATACCAATTGGAATCAAGTTATAGCACGAAAGGAGACAAGAGAAAATAGAGAGATTTCCTAAAGTCCTATAGCCTCTCGAATAAAAGTAGAGACGTCTCCGTACCATTCCGCAAGACTCTACTAGACTCATTTTGGTACATCGAGATCAACGAACATAGGCTCTGATACAAACTTTGTCACAGCCCAGACCATCGTGATTGGCACCCACGCTAACCCTCCGGTGGGAGAACTATTTATACTAATTAGCTAACCAACTTAATAAAAAATACTAAGGCATTTAAGTTACGGAAGTAAGTTAAGTACTAAGAAAAGAAATAGAGTTCCCGTACACTCCAAACCAAAGCCTAACGACAAACTAACATTGTGGAAGTAATGCCGAGAACTTGAAAGTCAATGTACCAAAACTCTAACAATGAACCAAAAGTCTAAACAAGAAGGGTTAGCACCCCTAAACTAACGAACTAATAACTAACTTGAAAGTCCAAGTTTGAATTTGGACATAGACAAAAAGAGAACTCATGGCAGCCCAAAAGAACTGGCTCACCCTTGAATTCGAACAATCACTGATCTTCTACGAGAGGTCTTTCAATATCCACCTAAAGATGCCCTGTACTCAACAAAGAAAGAGCAAGTGTAATATCAGTACACAACCACAGTGTACAAGTAGGATCGCATGGCTATCCCACTAAGTGCAACACATATAAGTCAATAAAACATAATAATAACATGCATACACCGAACATATACAATATCATTATCTTTTAAGAACAAGTACAATTTCACATTTCTCAAGATACACAATTATGTCAACTCATTGGTCTTCTTATGGAACCCAAACCTAAAAGGTTAGCATACCGAAATGTGGTACTCGATCCAATGATTATGCCAGAACGTGGTAACCGATCCCATAATTATGCCGAAACGTGGCAACCAATCCAAGTTAGTGTGTCGGAACACAACACCTGATCCATTCAACAAGCCACAATCACAATCACAAAGTAAAATCTCATAATCATACAATCAAGTCATGATTCATTGCATTCATCATTCATATATCCACATTTGCAATTAATGTGATCAATAACGCAACATTCGCATACATACATGTATCATAATGAAGCAAGACCAAACATATATCACACAATAATAGAATCACAACCATCACCTACCTTAAACAAAGCTTGAATCCCCCAAGAAACTTGATCCTTCCCTTTCCGGATTCGTTCTGCTTGTTCTTGGTCTACAAACAATCAATATAACATGAAAATTAATAAACAATCACTAAATACCCGGACTACTAACAATCCATCAACCCTAGATCAAACCCATGATCTCAATACCCAAATTTGGGCTTTTTCCACCATACTTCTCATATAAAAAACCTTCCCCATTGATAATTACTTATTAGATTATGTTCTACGGACCAAAAAACAGATTTGGGGAGTTAAAATCTTACCTTTATCATCAAGAATGGTTGAAAACTGTCAAGAAAACCCTTGGGTTCGTTCCTTAGAAGTCAAGTTCGAAAATTGCAGAATAAAATATTTTTGGGGTTCATTTATAACTTTAAGTCGCGTCTGCCCCGCCAGGCCGGCACCCACCCCACTACAGCGGCCCCGCCCTAGCGGCAGAAATCCCGCCTCAGCGGCTTGCACGAAAATAGTGAGCAAAATTAATAATTCCAAGACCCCATTTCACAACACACCTTCAACCAACGACACTCAGAAACTACCCGTAAAGTCATACGGGTTATTTAAAGTCTTAGCTATCTGCTCATGTAATTAAAATCATAATTAAATCTCGAAAATGCTACCATATTTCCCTAGATTTGAATGACTACGATTACGTCCAAATCAGAACTAAATTGGGAAATCTCAAGATACTATGAAAAATTTTCCGGCCCAAAAATTTTCCCCGTTGACTTTTCTATAAAGATGGAAACAGGTCGTTACATGTAGCTTATGAGTTGGAGCTACCGCCAGAGTTAGCGGTAGTCCAATCGGTATTCCACATTTGAATGTTGAAGAAGTGTATGGGCGATCCTTCACTTATAATACCTACCGAGATTATTGGTATTAAGGACTACGTCTCTTATGAGGAGATACTCATTGAGATACTTGATCGATAGGTTCGCAAGTTGCGAACAAAGGAGATCGCATCAGTTAAAGTCTTATGGATGAATCAGTTTGTTGAGGAAGCTACTTGGGAGGTTGAGGAGGATATGAATAAGAGCTACTCACATCTCTCTTTCTTCCGGAGAAATTCAAGACCGAGGAAATGACTTTTTGTAAAGCACTCTTTAAATTGATATGCTATGTTGTGTTAAATTGAATGTTGGGTGTTTGAGCTGGGTGTTAGATGTTGCCACCCTTAGTTCTATTTAGAGCTATCTAATTCGAGAATAAATGTTCTCAAGGGAGAGATATTGTAACACCTCGGTCTTAGAAATGACTAATTTTAGAAAGAACTAAATTACAAATACCCAAATTGAGATTTGTGCAAGTTAGATTTCAATTGTGAGTTTTGGGTCAACTTCAAACGACCATAACTTTCAATACATGATGAGTTAGGTGGCCAAAGAGATATCAAATGAAAAATATTTGAGTCCTCTTTCCAACGGCACCGAGTTTTCTAAATTTCGAGTTCGGATGAGGGAGAAATGTTCGTCTAAGTTCAACTTGTCGAGTAAAGGAAATTTATCTGAATTATGGAGGGGCATTTTGGGTTATTCCTGACCCCACTTAGTCCACACGTTTTCGCACCCAAATTAGGGGTCAAATCTGATTAAAATCTGTTTACGCTAAATTTTGTAACGTTTGGAAGGTTAGGAAAAAGTTCAAAGAGGAGAAAAGGGAAAAAAGCTTCAAGCGGTCAAGATTTTCTTGGGATCTTTGAGGGTTATTGCCAAGGATTTGTTCCTAACGAGGTATGTGAGTTTCCATAGTGTTGGGTTTATTCATCCACACACCAATCATGAGTTTATTTTATTAATTTCATCCATAAGATTTAGTATATTGTGTTTCTTGATGAGTTTCTTGAAGTTTGTGCTTTAGTATTTAATATGAGGTTTCATTGAGTTCTTAAGATGAGGATGTTGTGTTTGAGTATTATTCATGAGTAATTTTGATTGGATATTGTTGTGATTGTGTTGGTTTTATGTTTCCAAAGGAGTTTGAAAGAATACATTCGATTCTAGATGAGTTAGGGCTTGATATTGAGAAAGAAAATTAATCGACAGGCTTGGGGCGGCGCGCCACTATAGCACTAGAACTACTGCCCAGTAGTTTGGCGCCTAGCGTGGCGCACCACTCAATGCACCCCAAACACTGGTCAATAGTTTTGGGGCTGGGACCCTGTTCCACTCAATGCGCCAGGGTCGTTAGGTTTCCTACCTTTCCGTCCTTCTTTCCGCGTGTGTTCCCTCGAATCGTACCTATGTTATCTACTTGATATCCACATTTAAAATCTTCATTAATCCTTGAGAGATCATGCATATCCAAGTCATAACTCTTGAATTCATAATTCAAAATTCAAGATAGACTTATGAGTAAAGTCTGAGGAAGTTCTTTGAGTCATTTTGAGAAGTATTTTGCAATCTTTTAAACTTGTTTTAAGACTTCAATACTTGAGTACGGGGATGAGAATATTTGAGTTCATGTTTTTAAAATGAATATAAGGGAACTAAGTATTCCCAAGTTTAAAAGCATTACATTTAAAACGAGAGGAAACCTTGATTTCCAAATGAGTTCATGAGGAGTTTTTGAGCATGATCTCTTATAAAAAAATCTTTTGAGTAATAATTTTAAAGTTGAGGATGGGGAAAGGTTTTTAAACATATGAGTATGAGTTATATTATTGAGAGTTGTATTGTGCACCGATATAGGGACGAGTTCAGACAATTCAAAGTCCTCATAAACCATGTATGCCAACATGGGAAAAGGTCATTATTTTGAGATGATTCCTAATTTATTTTTAAGCATAACTTAGTGGATCTACTTAGTTGAGGATGTCTTATACTCTGACAAAGTATATGACAGTTCTAGTAGCGTAGGCGAGACGTTGTATCATCACATAACTCATAATGATGGTTGTCGGTTAGAGAATCTCCCAAATAAGAGTAAAAAAGTTATTGTTGTATTTTTAAATACATTGAGTTATTATCTACTATTTTAAAAGATTTCATTATAATGCATCTTTATTGTTGGTTTTATATTGAACTGAGTTGACTATTTCTGAGTTTGAGTATCTTTGAGTATCTTTAAGGATCCTTGAGTTGAGTTGAGTTGAGATGAAGTGGGTATGTTTCTTTATTTTTATCAGTTTAAGCCTATTTATGTGCTTTAGAGTTCCCCTCGAATGCTTGTACATTCCATGTACAGACGCCATTTGGTATTCATCTTTCATGATGCAAATATAGGTAACCAGGGTCATCAAAAGGCATTTCGTTGATACCACTTGAAGCTCTATAGTTGCTTTGGTGACCCTCCTTGCTTCCAGGGGATTCTCCCATTTACATTTAGTCGTATAAGGATATCATGGGTATTGTCCCGCTTCCATCATAGTTATTAGAGGCTTCATAGATAGACAGTAGTAGTTGAGGAGTCATTTTCTCATTTACCTTGTTGATGTTTTAAAAACTGTGAGTTAAACACTTATGTCATTTGAGTATACTGAGTAAACTATTTTAGTTATGATATCTTATGAGTTAAGCTTGTTTTAAGATTTCATATTGTTGAGTAAGTCTTCCGCTGATATTTGAGCCAAGCCAAGGTTTCGCTTGGGGCCAGCAATGGTTCTGGAGTGTCGGTCACGTCTAGGGTGTAGGCTCGGGGAGTGACATAAGATAAGCACCCCTTCTCTACTAATTTCTGCAGCGTCAAAAAAGAGATCACGCCCCTTGGTATAATTATCAAAACTGGTCCATACAAGAGGAGATATACCAGGTATGCACAAAGTAACAATCTTTGAGAAATAATCCAAGACCGCATGGTAGGGAGACAACCAATTCATAGAATCACATCGAAGTCTACAATGTCTAACACAATAAGGTCTACCAAATATCATACCCCAAGATGGTCACCACACAAGCTCTATAAACCCGATCCGCTACCAAAGAATCACCTACGGTCGTAGCTATACGCAGAGGCACAAACATAGGCTCACAAGCCAAACCCAATCACATAGCATAATAAGCAGACACATACGAAAAGGTAGACGCTGAATAAAGTAAATAATAAGCAGGCTGATGGGAGACGGAGATTGTACCTGTTATAACACTATCTAAGGTATCCACCTCTAGCCTCTCCAAAAAGCAAACATACGACAATGTCCACCTCGACATCCTGTTCTCTGTGCCTGAGGACCACCTCTAGTACCCTGGGGACCACCCATAGTACCTTGAACCGGAGCCCTAGGGGCCTCACCCTACTAACCATTATTTACAGATGAATTACATTTGCAAAACCAAAATATACATATGAATTACACCGTAGGGTGTGTTTTTAAGAAAGGAAAACTTCTTACATGAATAATAATTTCTAGAAAAATAAATGAGTTTCTTATTTATTTTCTTGTGTTTTGACAAATACATGATCGTGTTAGTTTTCACTTGGGTTAGATCCAGAGGGGTAAAGAAATGGGTGGGGTGATTTATTAAAGTAACATAAATTTTTTGGAATATCAAAAAACAGTTTAGAATTTCTTTTATTTTAGTAAAATAAATTTTTTAACTTACCTGATATAATAAAAACCATTAGGTAGACGACGGGGTATATATGCACCATTTATATTTAGTAAGGGGTATCCCTGCTCAACATCACAAGTTTAGGGCAAAATCTAGGGTTAAGACTAGTAGAAATAATTGTAAATACTTCATTTATCATAAATAACATACCTCAATCAATAGGGCTAATTATTACCTTCTTAATCTAAATCTCTTTTAAATTTGAAAATATAATGGGTCAACTCCAAATCTTCCTATCTTTATTACATCGATAGAAGAATGTGGTGGTGGGGGGATTTATTATCTATTGTTGTTCTCTACCATAGATTAGCAGGGGGACCTGAGAGGCGGTGATTTATGAAACGGAAGATGTAAGCAATTCACATAGGATCTCTCTTATTTATAGTTAGGAAACCCCTGTGATTCCCCCTAACACGAGCCGAAATTTAGGCCTGACAAATTGGTCTTCTTGTTATGCACTTCTCATTCTGAGACCCATTGACCAATCGTGAAAACATACCTAGGAAGGTCAATGGGACTCACAATTAGAAGTCCACAACAAGAAAACCAACTTGTCAAGCCCAAATTTGGGATCGTGTCGAGGGAGAATCACAAGGGTTTCCTAACTAAATATAAGAGTGATCCTCCGTGAATTGCTTATATCTTCTATAGAATAAATCGTCGCCTCTCAGGTCCCCCAACTAAACTACCAATAGAGGACAACAATAGAAAATAAATTCCTTCACCAGATTCGTCTATAGATGTAATAGGGATAGGAAGATTTGGAATTGGCCCATTAGATGTTCAAAGTTAAAAGAGATTTTGATCAAGAAGGTAATAGTCAGCCCTACTACTTAAGGTATGGTATTTATGATAACTAAGTATTTACAGTTCATTTATGCTAGTGTTAACCCTATATTGTGCCCTAAACAACATTTAAACTAACAATTAGCAATACCCATCAGCTAAATCAACCCATAATCACACCCCAAAAATTGGGGTTTTAGCTAGACATCATAAAAAGATACAAATCGTTACCAAATTGTGTTTCCATCAACTGGGTAAAATTAATTTCGTCTTTACAAAGGTCCAAATTGAAGAATCTCAAAGACCCACTTCCAATTTCTCGAAAATGGAAAACTTCGATTCTTCAAAGCTAAGTAAAAGTTGTCTCAAAACTCAGAAATTACTCTAGTGAATGTTCTGCATAAATTTTATTGTGTAAAAACTCCCTAAACTGAATGTTTGAAAATGTATTTATAGTCGCCAAAAATATGCTGTGAAGGATCATTCAGCGCAGTAAGTCGGGATCACCGATCCGCCCTTTGGTCAGTTCCATCACCTTTTTGCTTCGGCCTTCAACACCCTCATGTTCTGTAACTTTGGGCGATCCAATCACTGCATCGCAGAACCATTCGGCGACACACCGATTGCTCCTTTCTATCGCCAAAGTGATTTTCTCCTTCAGGGCTTGGCACACTGGAACTTTAGGCGAGATAATAG